>ML852739.1:21344-51461 GCA_009831015.1 Picea engelmannii | reverse complement strand
GGAGTGCATGTAAGCCTACATTCAAAACTAGGGGTGCATATTTGGCAACAATTATAACATCCATCATGTTAACAACCATTGTTTGGGCTATAGGAATCTGAGGATTGATTGGAGATAAAGAGGTGGATGTTGGAATGGATGATGAAGGAGTTGAAGGCATCTGAGGTTCCTTGGAAATGTGATTCTCAGGGCTAGCAAATTCAAGTTGCTTGTGATAATGGAGAAACATAGATTCTTTAGGTGCAACGTTACCATTGAGGGATGAGGTATATCTCTAAGATAAGGTGGATTTTCTTAGTTTCCTTTCTGGCTTAGAGACTATTGTTTCCTTATCAGGGTTGGGATGAGCCTTAGTGTCTTTGATGTGCTCAGATTTGGATCTCTTGAGTCCTTTTCTAGGAGCCAATATTTCTTTTGTGAAGTTTACTTAGTGGAGTCGCCGGGTGAAATATGGTAGTCTGAATGTGTCTGATATTTGTTCAACATCAAAGGTCATATCTAATCATTTTCATTCTCCCAGAGAAATATATTTCGTTTCTCTGTTCCCCGAAAGTGGCATCGGAAGATGTTGGTCCTAAAATCTGCACCTGACTGCTAAAGGGCAAAGCTAGGCCACCTCAAGTTTTGGAATGGTTGTTTTTTTGGTTATTTTTTTTTATTTTGGCTAGTTGGAGGGTTGTATTACCAATACAATAACATGGTTGGGTTATAAAAATGATATGCATGAGGGTCCTCCTTGTCTGGTGGCACACAAATGACATACAAGTGAGATAATAGAGGAAAGAACATGGGAAACGAAAAACCACTCAATGAATAATCTGTTGTAAGAAGTTTAATACTTAAAATATTATTTCAAGGAATTAAACATGTATCAAAAACACAATTACTCCCACATGTTGCAATAGAAACAAAAATTCACCAAAGAATTAACTGTTTTATAGGTTGCAGATCAGTAAAGACAAGTTATACAGTAGCTGAAGGAAACAAAATGCACTTTGCACAAATAAAAAACTGCATTCAAGCTAAGATAAAAACACATGTATATTTTGACATAAACACAATGTCATCAAGAGTATATTCACTAGGTAGATATATTTAATCCATGCATAGAATAGGTTCAACCAGTTTGATGTATTGATACTCTTTTTCCCAAAAATCGAGCCCTCAAAACATACAAAAATTGCATATTTATCAAATTTGTAGAGGCTCTCATTCATATGGAACTGAGGATTAAATCTACACCATCAATTGTAAAACAACTTATTAACTTAACTGAAACACTATTGGAGTATAGTAATGTATACTTCGAACTTGACTTAGTAAAAAAGGAGTGGTTCATATCACACATAAAAGACCAATTATTATGCCTTAATCTAAAAGAGTCTTGCAATTAAACAACTAAAAAATTCTACTAGCAATAAAACTAGACTGATGCATATGCTGGAGTAAATTGAACTCTGACAAAAAATAACTAGGAGTGACTGAACTGAAATCTCTATCGAGCATTGGTGTCCATGTGCGTTTTTGGAGGCCACCGAGAGATAAATAGGTGTGTTTCCATATTCTTCAAGCACTCCTTCAAATTATCTCCTTTAGAAAGTAGCAAGTCTTCTGGTGCTTCTTCTAGAGTCTTTGATATTTCTTCTGCAGTATGGAGTATATTTTCCCCAATTCCTGATTATGGTGTTGCAAGCTCTAAACTTGTAGCTTCATTTTATGCACTTGCTGGTTGTCATCAACCTTCTTTGTTTTGACCTTGATCTGTTTCTCCTTCATCTCTTTCTATGTGATAAACTTGCTATGGTCAACTAGTATTGTGCTTCTAGTTCTATAATTGTGTATAAGTTCATGATCTTTCCCTTTAGTTCCTTTAGTGGACCCCTAAACTCTCACAATGTCATCTTTAAATTCTAGTTTGATGTCTTACAAATTGTGGCAAGGATCCCTTGCATGTGGTGAGGTTCCAATAGAGTCTTGCTTGAGATCAAATCCATAATCTTGTATTCCTTGTTGACTAGATTCTGAAGGATACTCCTTCTTCACTGTAATAAATGGTGTTTTTGTAGCCTCATTCTCACTAGAATTTGATTTTTCTCTTTTCACGATCATACCCTTTAACACATTGACTTCCATTTCCTCCATGCTGGCGAATTCGAGACTATCATCATCATCGATCAGAATCAACTGGGTGTCCTTTAGTAATGGTTTGAATAGATCTTTAGATTTCATCCTCAACTGATTTGTAATTCTTTTCTTTTTGTTAGGTTTTCTTGGAAATTCAAAGTTTTTCTCACCCTTCATTTTCCTGTCCTGTCTGGCTGGAGGATACATTTTAGGTGGAGCTTCTATAGGAATAAACTTCTCTTTAATTACTTCCTTTGTGCATGAACCAGGTCTCATTTTCCCTGTCATTCAAGTCACAAGCTTATTAGGTTTATCCTAGATGGGGGTTTTCTGGTCTTCCTCTGAGTGGTTGGAGGACAGAGACCTTTGTGGCATCTCTAGTGAAAGTGGGTGAATAATGGAAGCTCTGACACTCTTGTTTTCTTTCCCCTTTCTTGTAGACAACCTCAATTTCATGCGGGGGGAATCCTCTATGAGGGTTCCTAGATTTTTCATTTTAGGGGGTGTATTTATCATTTTAGGGCCTTTCCCTTTACACATTGTGGTTTGGAAAGGCTTCATCAAGATCCCAGGCTCTGAAGAAACCCTAACCTACTCACTTGCACCACCTTCTTTTGGTGAATCAGGGACCTACTTCTGCTCTTTCAATCCCACAGACTTCAAGAAATAGTCCCAAGGAATTTCCAGTTCCTCCAGAGTGAAAGTTGCCAAAAATTTAATCAAACCTTGATGGTACAGACTTCTCTGGGTGGACTTAGGGTGACCTTGAACCCTCTTGTCCATTTTGGTTAGACTCTTAAGAAGGTAGTATGGTAAATTAATCTCTCTATCTCTACTTAGGTGCATAATAAGATTAAGGTGATAGCAGTGAATAATGTTGAATCAACCCTCACCTTTGATATATCTATGTACTACTGTTAGGGCCCCTTTCCATTCGTTCTTTATCCACACCACAGGTATTCCTTGGCTCTAGTTGGGGTCTTGGTGCTTGGAAACTACGAACTTGTTGCAGAGATCGGGAGGTAGCTTTCCTTTCTTGAACCATCGTTCCCCAAAGACAGGGAGAGCGCAAACTCCTCCAATGAAATGTTATGTGATGTGAATCCAAGTATCTCCAAGCATGTTTTGGAAGCCATCAAATTTATGCACGAAGAGAATGGCCAAGCCTGTGTGGTTTCCTTGAAATGAACATAGCAAATCATATCACTCATCTTTTATGAAAATGTCTTTACCTTCGGGTATGGCTTCGAACAATTCCAGACCTTGTGGCTCGGTTCCGTTTAATTGCCATCGTTCGCGAGGAGGAACCATGCTAGGAAGAGTAGCTCTGATGACAATAATGAAATGAATGCAGATTCCTTAACATCAAAACCAATTCTCGTGTGCAGTTAATCCTCCATTTGGGTTGTAATGGCCATGATGATTTGGTACAATTCTCACACTCATAACTCATACTATGTTATGATGGAACCGAGTGTAATATAGTGTGGAAGTGTTGGTCTATGATCACACATGTATGCAGGTGGATTTTAAACGGTTGATATATTCAAAATAAAATATTAAATTATAAATTGATTTCAAAATTACTGCGCCAATCCTCGTTTTCAAGAATAGCCTCATTCTTGCAATCAACTCTGTTATGTATATAAAACTTTGTTATATCTACCATGAGCTCAACCTATAACAATTTTGATGACATGTATTTCAAAAAAAATCAATGACATGCAATTATCCCTCAATAAAACCACAAGATGTTGCAAAAACAAATCAATTAAGAGAGGTAATGATAAAAATGAGTTATTCAGTAATGAGGGACCAACTTTAACCAACAAAAAATGAATGGTTTTTAATGAAGTTATAGTGAAATGAGAGAGGAGGGGCAGAGGTTCATAATTAGGTATCAACATATGTGATAGTGATAGGTTGGTTGATGTGACAGTGACCATGATAGGTTGGTTGATGTGACAATGACAAATTGGTTAATGTATCAATGACAATGATAGTTACATGTTGATCAATGGTAGTGACAGTAAGTCTACACTTATATTTCAAAGAAATATGACTGGGAAAGGAAAGGGGGTTGTAGCCTCCTTCCAGTTGGTGCCGAAAAACTCATGGAGTTGGGGCTTCCTTCAGGTTGGTGCCTATAAATAAGGGGGTTGGTGCTTCCTTCAGGTTGGTGCCTATAAATCAGGGGTTTGGTGCCTCCTTCCAGTTGGTGCTGGAGAATTTGGAAGTTAGTGCTTCCTATGAATGTATTCTTTATATATATAATAAATCATTTCGTGGTTTTCTCCCATTTGGGTTTCGACATAAATTTTGGTTTACTATGCATATGGTTATTTGATGTGATTATATTGCTTATGGTTATACTCTCATGATGTATTGAATGCAATCTTAAATAATATAATGATGATAAACTTGAATTTTATATATTGTGATTGAAAGTGCTAAAAATTGCTCATATTGATTCACTCCCCCCTCTCAATATTCCAACAATGGGTATCACAATAGGTCCTTCAAGAAAACAGTCTAACCACTAGAAGTTAGATCATGGAGAGCACCAACATGTACAAGAATGGGATACCGCAATTTCATTTATAGAACTATGCATTCTGGAGAATAAGGATGAAAAAATATGTACAAGCACAAATATTTGATGTTTGACAATCAGTAGTAGGCGGATACAAAGAGCCTACCACTCCCCCAACACATAATGATGGAAATAAACTTAGTCAAAACAATTTGAGGGCTAAAACTACTATCCTGAATGGTTTGGTTGATTCGGTATATGGCAAGGTTATGCATTGTGATTCTGCAAAGGAGATTTGGGAAAAACTTCATAATGTTTATAAAGGAGATTATGAAGCCAATGAAACCAAGCTTTAGACTTGCAAAGGTCAATTTGAACAATTGAAAATGAAGGAAGATGAAGACATTGCAACTTAATTTTTACGAGTTGATGAAACAATGAATGCAATTAAAGGATTGGGAGAAGAATTTGATGAATCTATGATTATTCAAAAGGTGACCTTGATCTGTTTCTCCTTGATATATTTCTCTGTGATAAACTTTCTATGGTCAACCAGTATTTTGCTTCTAGTTCTATAACTGTGTATAAGTTCAAGATCTTTCCCTTTAGTTCCTTTAATGGACCCCTGAACTCCCACAGTCCCAACTTTAAATTCTAGTTTGATGTCTTGCAAATTGTGGAAAGGATCCCTTGCATGTGGCGAGGTTCCAATAGAGTCTTGCTCGAGATCAAATCCATAATCTTGTATTCCCTGTTGACTGGATTATGAAGGATACTCCTTCACTATAATAAATGGTGTTTTTGTAGCCTCATTCTCACTAGAATTTGATTTTTCTCTTTTCACTATCATACCCTTTAACACATTGACTTCCATTTCCTCCATGCTGGTGAATTCAATACTATCATCATCCTCGATTAGAATCAACTAGGTTTCCTTTAGTGATGGTTTGAATAGATCTTTAGAGTTTATCCTCAATTGATTCGTAATTCTAGTCTTTCTGTTAGGTTTGCTTGGAAATTCAGAGTTTTGCTCACCATTCATTTTCCTGTCCTGTTTGGATGGAGGATACATTTTAGGTGGAGCTTCTACAGGAATAAACTTCTTTTTAATTACTTCCTTTCTGCGTGAACCAGGTCTCATTTTCCCTCTCATTCGAGTCACAAGCTTATTATGTTTCTCCTCGATGGGGGTTTTCTAGAGTTCCTCTGAGTGGTTAGAGGACAAAGACCTTTGTGGCATCTCTAGTGAAAGTGGGTGAATAATGGCATCTCTGACACTCTTGTTTTCTTTCCCCTTTCTTGTAGACGACCTCAATTTCATGCAAGGGGAATCCTCTATGGGGGTTCCTGGATTTTTCATTTTAGGGGGTGTATTTATCATTTTAGGGCCTTTCCCTTTACACACTGTGGTTTGGAAAGGTTTCATCGAGATCCTAGGATCTGAAGAAACCCTAACCTACTCACCTGCATCACCTTTGTTTGGTGAATCAGGGACCTACTTCTACTCTTTCAATCCCACAGACTTCAAGAAATAGTCCCAAGGAATTTCCAGTTCCTCCAGAGTGAAAGTTGCCAACAATTTAATCAAACCCTGATGGTACATAATTCTCTGGGTGGATTTAGGGTGACCTTGAACCATCTTGGCCATTTTGGTTAGACTCTTAATAAGGTAGTATGGTAAATTAATCTCTCTGTCTCTACTTAGGTGCATAATAAAATTAAGGTGATAGCAGTGAATAATGTTGAATCAACCCTCACCTTTGATATATATATGTACTACTGTTAGGGCCCCTTTCCATTCATCCTTTATCCACACCATAGGTATTCCTTGGCTCTAGTATGGGTCTTGGTTCTTGGAAACCAGGGACTTGTTGTAGAGATTGGGAAGTAGCTTTCCTTTCTGGAACCATTGTTCCCCAAATATAGGGAGAGCGCAAGCTCCTCCATGAAATGTTCTGTGACGTGAATCCAAGTATCTCCAAGCATGTTTTGGAAGCCATAAAATTTATGCACGAAGAGAATGGACAAGCTTGTGTGGTGTCCTTGAAATGCACACAGGAAATCATACCACTCATCTTTTATGAAAATGTCTTTAAGTTCGGGTATGGCTTCGAACAATTTCAAGCCATGTGGCTCGGTTCCGTTTAATTGCCATCGTTCTCGAGGAGGAACCATGCTAGGTAGAGTAGCTCTGATGGTGATAATGAAATGAATGCATATTCCTTAACATCGAAACCAGTTCTCGTGTGCAGTTAATCCTCCATTCAGGCTATAATGGCCATGATGATCTGGTACAATTCTCACACTCATAACTCATACTGTGTTATGATGGAACCAAGTGTAATATGGTGTGGAAGTGTTGGTCTATGATCACACACGTATGCAGGTGGATTTTAAACAGTTGATATATTCAAAATAACATATTAAATTATAATTTGATTTCAAAATTACCGTGCCAATCCTCGTTTGCAAGAATAGCCTCATTCTTGCAATCAACTCTGTTATGCATATAAAACTTTGTTATACCTGCAACGAGCTCAACCTATAAAAATTTTGATGACGCGTATTTCAAACAAAATCAATGACATGCAATTATCCCCCAATAAAACCACAATATATTGCAAAAACAAATCGATTAAGAGAGGTAATGATAAAAATGAGTTATTCAGTAATGAGGATCCAACTTTAACCAACAAAAAATGAATGGTTTTTAATGAATTTATAGTGAAATGATAGAGGAGGGGCAAGGGTGCATAATTAGGTCTCAACATATGTGATAGTGATAGGTTGGTTAATGTGGCAATGACAGTGACAGGTTGGGTGATGTGACAGTGATAGTGATAGGTTGGTTGATGTGACAATGACAGATTGGTTGATGTATCAGTGACAATGATAGTTACATGTTGATCAATGGTAGTGACAATGAGTCTACACTTATATTTTAGGGAAATATGATTGGGAAAGGAAAGGGGGTTGCAGCCTCCTTCCAGTTGGTGCCGGAAAACTCATGGAGTTGGGGATTCCTTCAGGTTGGTGCCTATAAATAAGGGGGTTGGTGCCTCCTTCTGGTTGGTGCTGGAGAATTCAAGGAGTTGTAGCTTCCTTCAGGTTGGTGCCTATAAATCAGGGGGTTGGTGCTTCCTTCCAGTTGGTGCTAGAGAATTTGGAAGTTAGTACTTCCTATGAATGTATTCTTTATATATATAATAAATCATTTCGTGGTCTTCTCCCATTTGGGTTTCCACATAAATTTTGGTTTACTATGCATGTGGTTATTTGATGTGATTATACTACTTATGGTTATATTCTCATGATGTATTGAATGCAACCTTAAATAATATAATGATGATAAACTTGAATTTTATATATTGTGATTGAAAGTGCTAAAAAGTTCTCATATTGATTCACTCCCCCCTCTCAATATTCCAACAATTGGTATCACAACAGGTCCTTCAAGAAAACAGTCTAACCACTAGAAGGTAGATCATTCAGAGAACCAACATGTACAAGAATGGGATACCGCAATTTCATTTATAGAAATATGCATTATGGAGAATAAGGATGAAAACATATGTACAAGCACACATATTTGATGTTTGACAATCAGTAGTAGGTGGATACAAAGAGCCTACCACTCCCCCAACACATAATGATGGAAATAACTTAGTCAAAACAATTTGAGGGCTAAAACTGCTATCCTGAAAGGTTTGGTTGATTCAGTATATGACAAGGTTATGCATAGTGATTCTGCAAAGGAGATTTGGGAAAAACTTCAAAATTTTTATGAAGGAGATTCCAAAGTCAATGAAACCAAGCTTCAGACTTGCAAAGGTCAATTTGAACAATTGAAAATGAAGGAAGATGAAGACATTGCAACTTACGTTTTACGAGTTGATGAAACAATGAATGCAATTAAAGGATTGGGAGAAGAATTTGATGAATCTATGATTGTTCAAAAGGTATCGGGATCTCTTCCAATGAGATTTGATCCCAATATTTCAACACTATAATAAATAGCAGATATGGGTACGATAATCATGGATGAGCTACATGGAATATTTACAACTTATGAAATGAGAAAAAAATAGGAAAATCCATCCAAGAAAGAAGCAACCTTCAAAGCATCTAATAAGACAAAGAAGAAAAAAAAACTGAGTCAAATCCTAATTGTAGTCGTAGTGATTATTTAGACGAGGATGATGAAATATCCAACTTCACAAGGAAGTTGACGAGAGGAACCGACAAGTATAAAGGTATGCTTCCCTTAAAATGCTTTAATTGTGGTAAAATTTGTCATTTTGCAAATAAGTTTCCTTATGCTAAGATGTCAGATAATGATGAAGAAGAAGATCCCAAGAAAGAAAATAAATATCAAAAGGGAAAAAACAAAGAACACAAATGGAAAGTATTCAAGAAGAATATATACTCAAGAGAAGACAATTCTTCATCTTATGAAGATGATGAAAGCGATAGTGACTAAGAAATGATACTCTTTATGGCTATGGAAAATAAGAAAATAAATCATGAAAGAGAATAAGAAGGTGAAGTGGATCTTGAGGCATAATTAATCAGTGTTTTAACTGAGATGAAGAAAGAAAGGAAGAAAAAAAAATTGTTCAAAGAAGAAAGCATCTCCTTGAAAACACAACTTAAAGAAGGAAAGAGAAAGGAAGAAGTAATGCAGATCTAGATGATAAAGAAAGAAAAAGAGTGTGAGAAGCTTGAAAAGGAAATCATGACATTGAGAGTTGAAGTCAACAAGCTCAACAAGAACTTGAAAAATTCTCAAGTGTTAGAAAACATTCTCAACAGTCAAAAGCCATACAGTGACAAATACGGACTAGGATACAAGTATGTACATTTTGAGGAAGGTTCAAGATCCATGACGAAAGCAATAGAACAAAAGAGTTATGCAGAAGTTCTCAAAGGAAGGAATCATGGTCGACAAGAATAAAAAATGAATGAATACAACATACCTTCTACATTCATGAAGCAAAGAAGCTTCAATCATTGTGAAGGAAACAACCAAAGAGAATATCGTGATCAACCAAGGATGGAATTCAAAAGGACTACACCACAAAGAATATCATTCACTCCCAGGTATGCAAGTTTATTTTATGGTCATTGTTTTACTTGTACTAACTTTGGACAAAAAATTGTATATTGCAGAGCTTATGGAAGAAATGTTCAAGCAAGAAATGCTTATGTGGCTCTAAAAAATATTGCATGTCAAAAATTCCAAAACTATGGACACATAGCTCGAAATTGTAGAGGCGTGATAGAGCCTCCCATGAAGGAAAAAACTAATTTCAGATACATGAAGGTTTTGAGAAGAAATTAAAAAAAAGAAGAGCAAGTAAATGAAAACAAGGTCCCAGAGATCATACTCACAAGATTTACAACAACAAAAGATCATAATGAATTCACAAGATTTGCAACAACAAAAGAATTCATAAACATGATGAAAGGAATGTCAGCATTCAGGAAGAGGATGAAAAGGAAGATGTCTCCATAGATGAAGAGGAAGATTACTCCACATCAGATCAAATACTTTTATAAGCCATCCGGCTTGGAGACTCCCAGTGAATATGAATAATTGAGAGGGGGAGTCTAAGCAATAGCTCTACAAATTAGAGAACTATCTTTTGAGCAGTATGAAGTGTTTGTAGATCTTGGAAAGACAATTTCATAATAGTTTGAGAACATAAGTGCATAATATGTTGTGATCAACTGTAGCAGATAGTTGATCATTGTATGCAGTTGAGTAGCAGAGTCATGGACAATTTATGACATATGGATAGACATGGATTCATGAGAAATTTGACATGTATAAACATATACATGACAATTGATGAAATCATAGTGTTGGCACAGGGGCAGACCCAGAGTTCAACGCTTAACATTGCACCAAAAAAATCCCGACTACCGACCCTTTCGACAACACCTGCGAAGCAGGTGAAGTCTCACCCGAGGTAGAAGCAGGGGGGGTTATAGGACACAGATGTCTGTAATCAAGATGGGACACATATATGTCATACTAACACTTCGCAGAATGTTCTATTAATGCTTAGGAGTGACATGCTTTAGTTTATTCACCTTATTAACATCGCAGACCATACCCAAGGATAGATCTAGCGTAGTAACAACAAAGATTATTCACTTCAAACACTTAGCACTTAGCATTGTGAATCAGATCTAGCATTTAACATAAGCAAAGCATTAAATAAAAGCATACATATTTATTACACATTCTAATCTAAGCACTAAGAAAAACATAACATAGATAACATTGCACAAAGCAAACCATAAGAAATCGGATATATGGGGTTCACCCCAGTGTGGGGCTACGTCCACCAACCGCTTCGCTTCTTTATTATTCATCTGAATCTTACATTCATTCGCTCTTGTGCACTAAGCCACAGATTCAAGCTTCACACCGGACATGAGATCTACAAACTAATCACCAAATCCTCCTTCCAAAACTAGGTCAAGGGAACATATCCAGATCACAACAATTGCACCCTCTACAAAATCATAGTCCCACTCATAAAATATTTTGCACAAAGAAACTCAAACTACTTGAAGTTAGCTCGCTACTTTTACAATACATTTTTCTTTATTTATACTTTTACAAATTCTTACAATAAGTCCTAAACATGGGAAAACCCCATGGGCCGACATCCCATAACCCATTACAAAAACTCTAAAGAACCCCTTAATGGGTCCACATAGCCTGAAAAATAAGTGAGATCTGCGATCTCAACTCCGCCTGGGTTCTCCTTCCTTGACCAATGTGTCGAAGTCCAAAAGTGGGCCAACTCTGACCAAGGTTTCCTCAAAACTTGGTCGAGGGCCAATAGCCCCCCAACACTCACTTGTGACTCATCTCGAGTCACTAAGGTCTGGACAATGTTGCTTTGAAGGCCTCGAGATTAAATCGAGATGCCTCGACTTGCTGCTTCGCTTGAGATTCTTTCTCCCCAATCTCCTGGATTTTCTTCTCTGTAACAGGCCCCTCTAGGCATTGTTCTACTGCTGCAACCACTTGATCCAATTGCGAGCCCTGTCCATCAATCTTTTTGAACACCTTGCAGGCTTCATCCTGCACAGGTTGTAGCTTCTGCGTCACTTCCATTACCCTACCATGTATAGCAGTGATCTATTGTTTTACTGTGCACTACTCCTTGGAACTCTTCATTCTTTCTACCGCAATGAGGAAATTCATCTGCGCCTGCACGAAAAATTCCTGCTATTGCGCCTCCTGTAAATGCGCTTCCAACTTCCTTAGCTCTAGATCCTTGATGAGGCGTTCACATGTTTGTGCACATATATCACTCAACTATTTTCATTCTGAGGTGAGGTCTCTTATCCTTACTAGTGTGTTCTTAGCGGTCTCCTCCCTCTATTCACGCACCTCTTGTGGGGTGCTCGGTACTATTTGGGCCTCCAATTCGGTTATCCTAGCCTGAAGTTGTTGGAGGGTCTTAGTGAGCTTCACTATTTGAGCTTTGACCGACTCCTACCCTTCCTGTGCCATGCCTGGCACAGAGTGACATGCTTTACTCACTTCTTCTTTGACCGTGGCCCGCTCTGTGAGTAGCTTCTCCTTTTCCCTCTGTAGCTAGGATTTTTCCTCCTGGAGCTTCGCCTGAAGCTTTTCTTTCTCGCTTTCTTGGGCTGCTACATTGTCTTGTGCTGCTCTTAATTTGCTAAGACTTCATATTTATCCATTTTCAAGGCTTCTGCAACCTTCTCCTTCTCTTCCAACGCTTTCTGGAAGAGGGATTATGTTGCATCCATAATCCTTCTCAATTGGGTTGGTTCATCCCCCAATTCTACAATCTACGATGAGGAAGGTGAAAACGACACAATAGGTACTGCACGGACCAAGTGAATAGCTTGTTGTACTTCCTTCAATTCCTTACCAATTCTTCTGTATAGATCCTTATGCTTCTCTTTGTATCTCTTCAAGATGTCCTCGAAAGCATCCTCCATAGCTCCGTGAACCAAACTGATATTGTCCTCAGTGAGCGTGGCCTCTAACTGGGATTATTAGGACATGTCTTATTTCTTGTTGAGGGTTTCTTTGGGGAAACCTTCCTCTTCTTCATTGTTACTATCCCAATAGGGGGATCCTCAAGTGGAGGGGTGGTACTTCACCTCCTCCTTTCCCTTCTTCTCCTTCATCTCCTCCTCCTCCTGGTGAGTCAGACCCATTATCTTCAGAAGAGTTTTCCTCCTCATTCGTCTCTATATCCTGGAATTCCTCTTACTTTTTCTTCTTCTTCATCCCAATGGACTATTCAACATGCTTGAATCGGGTAAATATGGGGCTTCCTATGGTGTCAGTGTCAGAGAGTTCTACATCAGTGACAGGAACAAAAAATTCCTCTGGCCACCCCTTCGTAATCTTCTCCATATCTTCATCTGTTAGTTGTAGTATGACTGTAGTTCTTCCTGGTTCTCGTCTCTACGTGCAGTGATGTAGATGAAATGAGGATTAGCGTGAAACTTTTCTATTGGTCGGTACTGGTGCAGGGTGCGCGATGTCATGCACATAAATGATTCAATGGAAACCTTTAATTGTTGATAGTATACATGAAACACGACATTGGACTGCCACTGCTTCATCATGTCCTTGGTGTACCATAGGGTGAAAAACTGAGCGGCCAACGACTCTGAGGGTTCAATCTCTGGGAAGGTGTCTCCTTCATGCATTTTCCAAGAGAAAAATGTGATCAAAATGATCAGCTAGATGCAATGGAATTCATATCCCAAATCCTAGGCTTCACGAAAATCCTTCTCTAGCTCATTGATGAGGTAGTTCACCCAGTTCATCTGCATGCACTCCACACATTTTCCTGTGAGCTCCACCACGAACCCAGTGACCTATGTGGGGCGGTTCTTCCTCATGATCTTGCCAACTAGGATTTGGAAATCAAGGCACACTGCGCCATACTATATAGAGGATACCTTATAACCTCTCTTTCCTTTCTCTACTTCTTCATAAGCTTCCTTGATGTGTTGGGCCAGGGAACAATCTGAGGCCTTCCTTGGATAAAATTCCTGAGGGTCATGACCCTTCACACTTAAGCCTATGATCCGGTGTATCAACGTTGGATCCAAAGTTATCCTTATATCGATCCACAAGTATCTGCCATGATAGCACGACAAGAGGAGTTTAACGCAAGCGTTAACCTTTTGGTGACCACCAAAATGTGGGATCTTCATCACATTCAACATGGTGGACAACGCCAACCCCTTAATTCATGGCTGTGAGATGAGGCGAGGCTTCTTTCCAGTTGTCTTCGTGAGGTAGCAGTGGGGTGCCAACATGGCGTAGTTATTCATGTCTCCTAAATTGAAGTCGTTGTTCTTTAATAGTGGGATCTGTCCTAACTGACTCCCAACTATTCGTATTCCTTTCAGAATGTATCCAGTGAACATGACGTACTCAAAATATTGGGGGATGTTTTCATGGTTAAAAACACTATCCAAAGGTGGGATATACTCGGGTAGGATCGATGAGATCTTATTCACATTAGCCAGATCATCGCGATGCTTACTTCGCTTCTCAGTCACGGGGTTAACACGACCAGAACGACGTCCGATCGAAGGGAAAGCCTGCAGTCCCCTAGTCGACGACACCTTGACACCTTTGTTGGGTATGTATTATATTCTTTGCATAATTAGTAGTGTTTGAGCATATGCAGCTTGAATGATAAGCCAGCTGCAATGCGATCAATTTTTTTTCCTCGGGAAACGTGACACCTACCTCAGGAAACATGTCATGTATTTAGGTGGTTTTTTGGCACATGGTTTTTGCCAATGGTTTTTCTATTTCTGGTTAAGGAATTATGGTTTTTAACTAATCCAGGTCATTGGGTTAGGGTTTTGGATGTCGTTGGGTCGTATATGTATTTTGTATTGTAAACATTGTAACACAATGAATGAATATAGAATATGTTGGTTTTCCCGGTTTGCGTTTCCAGGGGAAAAATCTCCGTGTGATGTTTGTATTTTCCATTGTATATTTTTTGTTCTTTTCTAAATATCTGTTTGCAGTAGATATTGTACAAGGTTAGATTTTACAACCTTCGGGTATCGGTTTGTTGGCCATTATATTCTTGAGGACTTCCTCAACAAACTTCTCCAGTTCACTAGGTTCGCCCAACATACTAGCTTTTAAACAAAGACGTTGGGGTAGACGAACGGGTAGGCAGGGTAGACAAGCGGACAGGCGGGGTAGAAAAGCCGACAGGTGAGGTCTAGTTTCAAATAACATATCTTGACACATGAACAATTCTCTTCTTGGCTCAATTAATCACAGGTATAAAAAGTGGTCCCAACGCAATGACCGACGAGTTAAATAAGCGAGGTATCATAACAGATCTTCCAATGGCCAGGAAATGATTCCATCAATGTAAATTTGTGCATTATGGCGTGGTCTCAACGTCCAAGAGTGGTCCATCAGACCATAAATGCATTTTCTATCCATTCTGGAGTGTCATTATAATGGTCGGGGCACCTCCAACGGTCATATAACTTCGCCAGGGTGAAGTCCCATTCTGCGCGGACTTGTTGTTCCAGCGAGGTTCAAATCCCGTGAACCTGCCTCCTGTGAGGTTCCATTCTGTGAAGTATTCCATATGGTCTCTGTAATTTCTTGTAGCTTTTCCAACTTATATTTCTTTTTATTGAGATTCCTTGTCTTCTTTCCTGTTATTTGAGTCTCTCTAACTGTTTCCAGAATCCTCTTTCCATTTTTATTCTTATGTTTCCCTAGCGTAGTGGCTTCGCACTGTTGAGGTTCCCTTAAAGGGTCTGAAGTTAATATCTCAACACTTCATGAGTGGGCGTACTTCTTTCTTGAATAGATAGGTTCCTCAAGCCTTCTTGCATTCTTTCAACCTTGATAGTTGATTCTCTTGCATTCTGTCCCTCCTACATTGTTACTTTGTTTTGTTTCTTTGACTTATTTTCTCGTTCTACTATTAGTCGATTTATTTTTCTAGCTATGAAATCCCTTAGTTCTTGCTTTTTATTTTCTATAGCTTCTTCCTTTTCTTTCCTTATGATCCGATCCTTCTCAATCCAAGTCTTACCTAACAATAGTGGGAAAGGGCCACTATCCCCAACAAACTTAATGACCTCAAATTCCTCTTCAGTCGATGTTCCATGAACAATAATACGTACATTAGTAACTCTTACACATAGGGTTATCATTGTTCCCTTAAACAAGCTTATCCTTCCCAACGAAGGTACCACAGTAGGTTTTCCCAAAATTCCCCAAGTTTATTCTATCATAATATTCACTTCTGTTTCTTCATCTAAGACACTATCTATGTCAAAGTCTTCTATTCTTGCACTTATGCATTGTTTTACTTTTAGGATCTCTAGTAAACTGACATCTTTATGAACATCCATCATTTCTTTCAATGGTGATATTGTAGTCTGAACTTCCTCTGATTCTTTCTCTTTATGAATCTCTAACATGTCCTTAGTCTCTTGGATTTCTTCATAGTTTTCTTGTCTCATGTTCATTCCTTCGATTTTATCAATAATCCTTAGACAATCCTCAACCTCATGACCAATAAAATTACAACAAAGACAAATAGGGCCTACCTTAGGACATTCTTTAGAAAAATGTTCCACCCTTCTGCAATTATAAAACAAAGTTAATCCTCTTTTTATTTTAAATGTTCCCCAACCTCTTCTGTACTGTGCATTTCCCCTAGGATCATAGTCCCAAACCTGCAATCTACAAAAATTATTTCTAGGTTCTTGCATCCATTTGTTAGTCCAGAAACTCTTTCTATGCATAGGAATAACATATATATTTTTTATTTCCATCAAATTTACTCAAATCAACTCTTTCTTTCAACTGTGCCCTAGCCTTCAGACTAGGACATAATCTATTAAACATACTTAAGTTCATGCTTTCAAAAAAAAAAAAATTCACTTTTCTTATTCTTGTCAAAGCACAAAGCTTTACCTCTTTTAGGATCTTACCTCTTTTCTTCAGATCAGATTTATTTCTTAGCACAAAGCTCCGCAAGTCAAGTAGAGTACTGCGCACCTCAACAGTAGATCTACACACAGAGCTTTACTTCAATTCCCAACAATGTAATATCCCCAAGGATGATCCCCTGCTGTATTTATGAATTGTAAACATGTTTTGTAGGCTGGTGAGCTGAGTGTTGATACGTTGGTGGGATTATGTGTCTATTAGGCCGGAGAGTCTAAGTGTTAAAGGCCAAGAGCCTAATTTTGTATATGTAATTATGCAGATCATTAATAATATAAAAATATCACTGCGTCTAGACTGGCCACGAAGAAATAGTGCTGGGGGACTAATATTCCATAGAGTGGGTAAGGGAAAGGGGGTTGAAAGGTTGGAAAGAGGGGATAAGCTTAGGGGCTTAAGTCCTTGAGAATAATAAATTATTATTATTCCAAAGCTGTGAGAAAGGCATATTTTTAGCCTAAGTCTTGGGAGGGGTAACGTGTGTAAAAGGGAATGCATGCAGCTCCAGGAAGACAAGTGTTGACCTGGGCGCATGCAGTTAAAGGTTGAAGCATCAACTGTGTTAGGGGTTCATCCTCCATTTTCCCATCGACTGCATTTTCTACTCTGCATCTGTGTCTGATCTCTGCATACCCTCACACAACTATGAAACTAGAAAACCGTGACGGTTTCCTAAGAAGACATGCATCCTCCGTCTGAACCGTTTGAGTCTGTTTTCGACCTCCACGACGATTCCTTGTCATGCACCTTGAAAACCAGTGGCAAACCTGTGGACTGAGCCATGTCTCTTGTGTATCCTGTGAACCCAACTTATCCGCCCTTGCATAGCCGAGTCTATATATGAACCGTTCTTGGGTTGCTTCCTTCTGTTTTCCTGAGTGGTGTTGACCAATTGTTGTTGTTTTTATCCTCACTATGTTTAAATTGAGTCGAAACTGGTTGAAGAAGCAGGTTTTCAGGCCCAGGGTTGAAGAGTCAGGTTGTTATGCCTATGATCAGCTCTCTCCACATGAGGGAGGTTTTTGGGAAGTGTTTCCCTCCCAGAGAGAGTCCAACACCAACTACAGAGCTCTAAGAATTCTTGATCTAGCATGTTGCTGAGACCCAGAGAGGGAGGTGAAGCAGCCGATGGACTGTGTGACAGTGAAGGTGTATACTCCTGGGTGGAACAGACATGTGGGGAATGAGATTTCGTGAGTAGTGGGTGTAAGAAGGATCCCGGGGAGAATCCTTCCAGTTGCACTGTGCAGTTTTCTTGTAACCTTAGCCTAGTCTAGGATTCCCTTGCCCAGGGTGGAGCTTAGTCCCAGCTCGAGGGTGAAATACTATTGAGAGTGATGAGAAGTGCGGTCTAAGGCTGGGAGGTTCGTGGAAGGTCTGCATGTAGTTGGTGGAGTTACTCCAGCTTAAAAGATAAATATCAGTCTGTTCTTAAATTATATGTAACTTATACACGTTTGTGCTACTGATGCTTGAATGTTATCATTTGTTACGTACAGTATCTGAATTAATGTCTATTACATTGAATCTATATCGTAATAGTAAACTCTGTGTTAAGTGTTTAAAATTCATTACAATGCATGTCATATGTGTATATATGCAAATGTTCTGCAGTAGTAGCATTGCCCAGACTGGTGATGGTTGGGGACATTACAATCTGGTATCAGAGCCCAAGGTTTTCAGCACTAATCTTGGATGCGATGGATAAATGGTCATTGGAACCGAGGTTTCAGGTGGAAATTGAGTTCGGAGGGACTAATTTCGGACCTCAAAACCTTCCTGAGTGCCAAGAAGTTACCTTGGCAGTGTTACGAAGCTTAGGAGGAGTAGCAGTATCATAAAACCACGACTGAAGTGATATTTAGCCATAGAGTAACGTGGACCTTAGGATTTGTTTGGGAGAAGGAGAATCCTTTACGACCGTTAGATCTGGGGAAAAGAGCTTGATCGTAGCATCAAGCAGAAGAGAAGAACATAAATTCAGAGTTCGGTGATCGGGAGAAGTAGGGTGCGTTGAGGCACAGACTCCTAAAGTCCGAAGCTCCGAGATTCCAGAAGAGATCTACACCGTAGATTTGAGGGGGAGCTTGATCGTTAGATCTTGTGAAGTTGTGCATGAGTTAGTCATGAGAACTCTTCAGAATTCGCAAAATTAGGAGATTGGAAGTGAAGAGAGGTGGACACCTCCGAAACGATAAATCGTCATGTGAATCTCGTTTGTTGGTTGTGGAAGAGATGAGGATCATAGATAATCCAGAGAGAGTTCGAAACTGCGGCAATCAGGACAAGAAGAATGTGTTGATGCACAAACTTCTGAAACCCAAAGTTTCGAAGTGAAAGGATAGACGTGGTGGGGCCAGATGATGTTGCCTGGGGTGACGTGGAACTTCCTAGGTGTACCACATGCCATCGCCTTGGTTGGCGATAACTGTACTATGTGGGCCCGAAGGATAGAGAATTTGGAATTTTAGGGGTCGCGATATTGGAAGGAAGAAAGCGTGAAAGCTTCAAGAACCCGAAGTTCGAAAGCTCCGAAGTCTCGATTTGCGAATAAATGATCTGGACCATTGGATCATGGGGAATTCAAGCTCCTCGATCTGACGTGCGTGAAGTCAGGTTTCAGACGAAAAGAGATGAACTAAATTCCGAGGACGCGAAGCATGAAGTCCCGAAGCGCTCAGAAGTTGGGGCCCAGGTCATAGCCCAATGACACAATCAAAGGGGCCTAGCGAGAGGATCTAGCACCTATAGGATTTGCGATTCATAAAATTGGGAATCGGGAGTATCGGGTTTGGCCCACAACAAAATCCTTGAAATGTGAAGTCGCGAAAATCCTTCTTGGATAGGAGAGTGTTCATGACCCATGATCACATGGATTGGGGACTAAGGGAAGGGGGATAGTGCCCAAAATATTGTTGCAAAATAGAGCAGAGCTCAGAAAGAAATGGAATTTGAAAATTTTTCTTGGTTCATATTGGTTTATGAATGATGTGGGATTCTCTAAGGACATATAGCCTAACAAATTTTGGTTGAATTCACATTGTGTTTGCAGAGTTCAACGAGTGTCAGGACTGAAGTGAATTGTCATTGAGTGCAGAGAAATGGAGGAGACACAGAATGATTCCAGTTTAGAGAATGAAGAAAAAGGGATGGATGTTCATTTGGGAGTTGAAGGATCGAACTCCAATGGACATGATGGAGAAGAAATAGATAAGGAAGGAGACATGATGAAAATCATTGAAATATTACAGAAAGATACCCAAACTCACCGAGAAGAAAGCTCGGGAAAGCTCAGAAAAAACAAGGACAATTCAACATAAAGTTGATGAAGAGTTTGGAGAGAATATAAAAAAAGTTGGATAAGGAGAGTGACTCAAGAAAAACAGGGAGTCATAGGACCCCTGAGAGAAAAAGAAGATCAAGAAGCATTAGCAAGCATCGTTGCCACTCCCTAAAGTAGTCCAATAAGGAGGCACACAGTAGTTCAATCCCATATCCTACCAAAAATCACAGGATATCTGGAGTGGATGAGATGAAGGGCGAAATGAACAAGATTAAGCCTCCTACATTTGATGGAGAACACAAGAAGGAGGAAGATGCCAAGACATGGTTGCTTGGAATGAGGAAATATTTCCAATTGCAGAATTATTCCTCTGATGGACAAGGAAGAATTGCAATGTATCAACTGAAGGGAAAGGCATCCATGTGGTGGGATCAACTTTTGTAGGTGCAACACATTAAAGAGAAGGATGTTACCTGGAAATAATTCAAGAGGTATTTCTAAAAGAAATAATTGACTAAAAGATACTATGACAGAAAGATGAAAGAGTTCTTTTAACTCAAGCTGGGAAACATGTCCATTGATGAATACAAACGAATTTTTTTGGAACTATTGAAGTATGTCCCATTCATCAAGGATGAGACTGTCAAAATTCAAAGGTATCTAAGTGGACTACCACCTTCCATTGGAGACACAGTTCATTATGATGACCCTAAGACTATGGAAGAAACTATAAGGAGAGAAAATTGCTTATATGAACAAAAAAGAGAAAATCCTACCTTTTGGAAGGATTAGGATGATTAGAATAAGTTTAAGAAAGAGTTGAGGTAGAAGGGAAACAAACCTCCCTTTTTTAGAAATAATCCTCAAGGAAAACCGCCGTGTAGAGAGCCGATAACGGTTGACGTAGGTGGACAAAGGCCAAGCCAGGCGCCCATTCAGTGTTGGGGATGTCAGAGAAACCACAAGTACAAAGATTGTCCCCACAAAAATGGAAAGGCGGGAGTTGTCCATAATGTTCAGCAAGCTAAAACAGTGGAGGACATGGGTAGTAGAATACCAAGGATCTATGCAACCCTGGACAACAAGCAAGATAAATTTCAATCACACATGATCGAAGTGGAAGGTATGATAAACAACCATGCCTTTACTATTTTAATTGATTCAGGGGCTAGCCATAATTATATACATCCTAGAGTGGTAGAAATTTTTCATTTTTCCAAGAGGAAATCATGGAAAATATTGGTTAGTACAGTTGGCTACAGGATCCAAGAGAAAGGTTACAGAGTTGGTTAAGTCTTGTCCAGTGGACATGAATGGACTGAGCACAAGGGTTGAACTGAACATTCTACCTTTGGGTTCCTATGACTGTATAATTGGGATGGATTGGTTGGACCAACACCACACCATCCTAGACTATCATAACAAGGAATTCACTTGCCTGGATGAGGAAGGAAATAGGAAAACAATCCAAGGAATTCCTAGAGTTGTTGCTATCAGATAAATCTCAGCAATGCAGCTGAAGAAGTGCTACAGGAAAGGCTGTTAATTATTTGCAGCCCATGTGGAGGAAGCATCTAAGGATGAGGTCTCAAAGATTGAAGAACATGTAGTACTCAAGGAGTTTGAATATGTATTCCAGGAAGTACCCGGATTACCCCCAAAGAGAGATATTGACTTCTCTGTAAACTTGATACCTGGAGCATCTCCAATATCGAAAGCTCCTTACCGAATGAGTACACCAGAGCTGAAAGAACTACAATTGAAGCTTGAAGAGATTTTGAATAAGGGGTATATACGCCCAAGTGTGTCACCTTAGGGATCCCAAGTCCTGTTCATGAAGAAGAAGGATGGTACACTGAGATTGTGCATCGATTTTAGGCAGTTGAACAAAGTGACTGTAAAGAACAAGTATCCTCTGCTGATGACCGATGGATCTTTTTTACCAATTGAAGGATGCTAAGATATTTTTGAAAATAGATCTTAGATCAGGGTATCACTAGGTAAGAATAAAGGTTGAATACATCAGCAAGACTGCCTTCAGAACAAGGTATGGTCATTATGAATTCACAGTGGTTCCATTTGGGTTGTCAAATGCGCCCGCTATTTTTATGTGCCCAATGAATGGTGTGTTCAGGGACTATCTAGACAAGTTTGTCATAGTCTTTTTGGATGACATCTTGGTGTATTCGAAGTCAGAGGAAGATCATGAAAAACATATGAGGATGGTGTTGCAGGTGTTAAGGGATCACCTGTTGTATGCCAAGTTGAGAAAATGATCGTTTTATCAAAAGCAGATCCATAACTTGGGGCATATCATCTCAAAGGATGGGATAGCCATGGATCCTGAGAATATTGAGGCCATCAGAGAATGGGCAATGCCAAGGAATGTGATGGAAGTCAGATCCTTTATGGGCATAGCTGGCTACTACAGAAGGTTTATTGCAGAGTTCTCAAGGATAGCTCACCCCATCACTTCCTTGCAAAGGAAGGAAAAGAATTTTAAGTGGATAGAGGAATGTGAGAGAAGCTTCCAGCGATTGAAGCAATTGTTAACCAGTGCTCCAATCCTGAGGATTGAAGATCCAAATGTGTATTTTGTGGTTTTCATAGATGCAAGCAAAGAAGGACTGGGAGGAGTCCTCAGTCAGAATGGATTCGTAATTTGTTAAGAATCCAGAAAGTTGAAAGAGAATGAAAGGAATTATGCCACTCATGATTTAGAGTTGGAAGCCATCATTCATGCTCTAGAGAAATGGAGGCATTACCTCATGGGAAGGAGGTTCGAACTGAGGATAGACCATAATGGTCTGAAATACTTGTTTGATCAGCCAACGTTGAATGCTAGGTAGAGTAGGTGGTTGGAGTTTCTATGTGAGTATGACTTTGATATCAAGCATATCAAAGGAAAGGAAAACAAAGTGGTTGATGTGCTCAGTAGGAGAGTGCATGAACTACATGTTACAACCATTATCATGTACCAAACTAATATTAAGGGCATAATTTTGGAAGCTGCAAATGAAGATTTGCAGTACATGGATTTGGTAGAAAAGCTACAACAAGGTGAGATGCCACAGAAAGTGGAAAATTATACATTGGAAGCCGAAGGAACACTTCTGTACAAGAACATAATTTATGTTCCTAATGTCCAGGACATGAAACTTATGATTTTGAAATCAAGCATAATGTGCCTTATGCAGGACACCCTGGATATCAAAAAAAAATGGCAGCAGTTAGGAGCCATTACTTTTGGCCAGGTATGAAGAAATAAATTGCAGAATACATCACCAGATGTATGGAATGCCAGAAGGTTAAGGCTGAGAATAGAAACCTAATAGGGTTGCTACATCCTTTAACCATTCCTGAGTGGAAGTGGGAGGTAGTGACAATGGATGTCATCACAAGATTTCCTAGAACAGGAAAGCAACATGATTCAATCATGGTGGTGGTGGACAAGCTTACACAAGATGCCCATTTTGTTCCGTTAAAGACTACTCACAAGGAAGATAATGTTGTTGATATTTTTATGAGGGAAATAACATGATTTCATGGTATTCCCAAGACAATTGTGTCTGACAGAGACTCGAAATTTACCTCAAAGTTCTGGAAGGGGTTGTTCAAAGGATTCAGAACGAATCTAAATTTCACCACTACTTATCATCCTGAGTCTGATGGGAAGACAGAGAAGGTGAATCAAGTAATAGAGGAAATTATAAGGATGTATGTGATGGACAAACCATCTAAATCGGAAGACTACCTACACTTGGTAGAATTCGCCTACAACAATGGGTATCAAGCATCGTTGAAGATGAGCCCATTTGAATCACTTTATGGAAGAAAGTGCAACACTCTAGTAAGCTGGAATAATCCAGCCGATAGAGCAGTAGTTGGGCCAGAGTTTCTCAAGGAAATGGAAGAACAAATGTTGAAGATTAAGTAGAATTTGAAAGTTGCCCAAGACAGGAAGAATATTTATGATGATAAGAAAATAACCCACAGAGAGTTTAAAGTGGGTGACCATGTTTCTTGAAAGTAAAAGCCAACAAAATTTCCCTGAAGCTGGGAAACTGTTCGAAGTTGGCAGCCGGATTTTGTGGGTCATTTGAAATACTAGAAAGGATTGGGCCAGTTTCATATATGCTTGCATTACCTGCATCCCTGACTGTACATAATTTTTTTCATGTTTCATTGCTTAAGAAATATATACCTGATACTAATCATGTAATTGATTGAAATGTGATTCAGGTGGAGCAAGAAGGCGTCTTGCAAGTGCATCATGTGTGCATATTGGATAGGAAGAGAAAACAACTTCGGAAACAATCCATAGGGATTGTAAAGGTCCGGTGGACTTAGTACGGTCCTCAAGACATGACATGGGAGCATGAGGATGCTATGCGGGCAGAATATCCACATCTTTTTGAAGATTTTGGAAATCTTGTTGATGTTGTGTAAAGAGTTGCACTAAGGAAAATGAAAAAATAAGGGGAGGGGATTGTAATGTCCACAAGGAAGATACCCTATTGTATTTATGAATTGTAAACATGTTTTTTAGGATGGTAATATGAGTGTTGATAAGCTAGTGGGATTATGTGTCTATTAGGCCAGAGAGCCTAAGTGTTAAAGGCAAAGAGCCTGATTTTGTATATGTAATTATGCAGATCATTAATAATATAAAAAACATCATTGTGTGCAGACCGACCATGAAGAAAGAGTGATGGGGGACTAAGCTTCCATAGAGTGGGTAAGGGAAAGGGGGTTGGAATGTTGGAAAGAGGGGTTAATCTTAGGGGCTTAATTCCTTGAGAATAATGATTTATTATTATTCCAAAGCTATTAGAAAGACATGTTTTTAGCCTAAGTCTTGGGAGGGGAAACGTATGCAAAAAGGAACACATGAAGTTACAGGAAGACAAGTGTCGACCTGGGTGCATGCAGTTAAAGGTTGAAGCGTAAGCTATGTTGAGGGTTCATCCTCCATTCTCTCGTCGATTGTATGTCCTATTGTGCATCTACGTCTAATCTCTGTATTCCCTCACACATCTATAAAACTAGAAAAATGTGACGTTTTCCTGAGAAGCCAGGCATCCTCCATCTGAACTGTTTGAGTCTGCATTCGACCTCTATGTTGATTCCTTGTCACGCACCCTGAAAACCAGTGGCAAACCCATGGACTAATCCGTATCTTCTGTGTGTCCTATGAACCTCGCTTATCTGCCCTTGCAGAGCCGAGTCCGTATCTGAATCATTCTTAGGTTACTTCCTTCTGTTTTCTTGAGCGGTGTTGACCAATTTCTGTTGTTGTTATCCTCACTATGTTGGAATTGAGTCGAAACTTCTTGAAGAAGTGGGTTTTCAGGCCTGTGGTTGAAGAGTGAGGTTATCATGTATGTGAGAAGCTCTCTCTAGGTGAGGGATTTTGTTGGGAAGTGGTTCTCTCCCAGAGAGAGTCCAACACCAGCTACAGAGATCTGAGAATTCTTGATCTGACCCATTGTTGAGACCCAGAGAGGGAGGTGAAGCAACTGATGGATTGTGTGACAATGAAGGTGTATACTCTTAGGTGGAAAAACCATGTGGGGAATGAGAGTCCATGACTAGTGGGCGTAATAAGGCTCCTAGGGAGAATCCTTCCAGTTGCACTATGTTGTTTTCCTGTAATCTTAGCCTAGTCTAGGATTCCCTTGCCCGGGGTGGATCTTAGTCCCATCTCGGGGGTGACCTACTGCTGAGAGTGATGAGTAGTGAAGTCTAAGGCTGGGAGGTTCGTGGAAGGTCTTCATGTAGTTGGTGGATTTACTCCAGCTTAAAAGATAAGTATCAATCTATGCTTAAATTATATGTAACTTATGCATGTTTTTGCTAGTGATGCTTGAATGTTATCATGTGTTCCATAGCGTATATGAATTATTGTCTATTACATTGAATCTGTATCATAATAGTGAACTTTGTGTTAAGTGTTTAAAATTCATTACAATGCATGTGATATGTGTCTATATGTGAATTTTCCACAGTAGTAGCGTTGCCCGACCTGGTGATGGTTGGGGACGTTACAGGCAATCACAGTTTTAGGTCCCAACAACAGAACCATTTTTTGGCACAGGAGCAAACCCAGGTTTCAACTCTTAACAACGCACCAAAAAAACCCCGACTACTAGCCCTTTTTGCACCTGCAAAGCAGGCGAAGTCTCACCCGAGGTAGAAGCAGGGGGGGTTACAGGATGCAAATGTCTGTAACCAAGCTGGGACACAGATCTTTGATACTAACACTTCATAGAATGTTTTGTTAACGCTTAGGAAGTGACATGATTTATTTTATTCACCTTATTAACATTGCAGACCATACCCAAGGATAATTATAGCGTATTAAAAACAAATATTATGCACTTCAAACACTTAGCACTTAGCATTGTGAATCAGATCTAGCATTTAACATAAGCAAATAATTTAAGAAAAACATACATATTTATTACACATTATAATCTAAGCATTAAGAAAAACATAACAGAGATAACATTGCACAAAGAAAACCACAAGACACCAGATATACATGGTTCACCCCAATGTGGGGCTACGTCCACCAACCGCTTTGCTTCTTTATTATTTGTCTAAATCTTACATTCATTTTCTCCTGTGCACTAAGCCACAAATTCGAGCTTCACACCAGACATGAGATATGTGGACTGAGCACCATATCCTCCTTCCAAAACTAGGTCAAGGGCACATAACCAGATCACAGCGATTGTACGCTCTACAAAATCATAGTCTCGCTCATACAAGCCTTTTCAAAAAGCAACTCGAACTACTTGTACTTAGCTTGATAATTTTATAATACAATCTTATTTATTTATAATTTTACAAATCCTTACAATAAGGCCTAAACATGGGAAAACCCCATGGGCCGACATCCCATAACCCATTACAAAACCTAAAAGAACCCCTTACTGGTTCCACATATCCCAAACAATAATGAGATCCACGATATCATCTCCGCCTGGGTGCTCCTTCCTCGACCAATGTGTCGAAGTCCAAAAGTGGGCCAACTCTGACCAAGGTTTCCTCAAAACTTGATCGAGGGCCAACACATAGTAACAATTGGAATCAGTGGAATCAATGGATAAGTGTCAGGAAATGAGATACACTTCCACACTAAACCTAGCAGAAGAGAAGAAGAATTTAATCAAGAATGTAAATGAAAAAGAAATAACATAGTACATAGATATTTTACCCTGGAAACCCAAACCGGAAAAACCAACATTCCTTGAGCATTATACTCTCTTGTTGTCTTATTCAATATGAATAAAAGGTTACATGTCTAACCTTGGTCCACACCTAAGACACAATCAACACCATACCCTCTTTCTTGTGCAAGAACAACCTTGTAGCCAATCTGGCTTACATCTACATGACCAACAACCTCTAAATTGTAGACTCTTAGAGATTAGCCATTCATCATCTAAAGATTGAAGATTAGCCTTTACAAACTTAAAACATGCCTCTTTATAATATTTACAGGAGGAAAAACCATAAATACATGGCACCAAAAAATGTTTATAGATCCATGCAGATCATTGGCCACAAATCCCGCAAATCTCAGGATTTTGTTACAGTTGACTCCAAGTCGGATTACAAGTTGAATACTAGTCGGCCTTCATTCGGTCTTCAGTAAATCACCACACGCCCACATGTCAACCTCTTTTCGGTTGACCTCTTTAAAATTTTGTCGATTCCTTTACCATGTCGAACTGCCTCAACCTTCGACTTCGACTTTACCCGATCAACTAACTTTGACCTTCGACTTTACCCGATTGATTGACTTCGACCTTTGACTTGTTTTTGATCTACCTCGACCCTTGACCTACTGTCGATTTACCTTGAATTTGACTGTTAGTCAATCCACCTCGACTAGGCTTTTACTACAAAGAATATAACAACCCAACATTCTCCCACGTGTTGTATTCTTTGTCGAATCTGGGAGATTCATGAAATTTCATTCACATACCCAGGGCACCAATGCCCATTTCCTCTTTGCACCAAGAGAACTTCACAACACTCATAGACTTGGTCAATGAGTCTGCTATATTTTCCAACATGTTTACTTTCTCCAACAACACCTTGTTTCTTTCGACCATATCTCTTACAGAATGGTATTGTACATCAATGTGCTTAGTATTCGAATGATAAGCAAGGTTTTTTTCTAGAAATATTCAACTTTGGCTATTGAAAATTATATTCATAGCTCTCTACTCAAACCCGATTCATGAACACATACTTTTCATCCATACTACTTCTTTGCTTCCATGAGTGGATTCCATGTATTCAACTTCCGTTGTTGACAAGGCTACAATTGTTTGTCACTTACTCTTCTAACTTATTGCTCCATCGAACATCCTAAAGACATATCTGTTGGTCGACCTCCATCGATCTAGATCTCCATCCTAGTCGGCATCAACAAAGCCATGTACATTTAATTTACCACTACCATCTCCAAGTTTTCCTTGATAGCATATAGCATATTCCTTCATGCCACACAAATACCTGAATACTCTCTTGATAGCTATCCAGTGCTCCTTTCCAAGTGTCCACATGTACCTTCTCAACACTCCCACTGCATGGGAAATGCCTAGTTGAGTGCATACCATCGCATACATCAGAATACCAACAAGACTTGCATATGGAACATGTGCCATGTTCTCTATTTACTCATGTGTCTTTTGACACTGTTCAACAGTTAGCCTTTCTCCCATAGGAATTGGCACCTTCACCGATTTGCAATCTTGGATGTTGAAATGATTCATAACTATTTCAATATACTTTGTTTGATTCAACCATATATTTCTAGAGGCTCAATATCTCTTAATATCCATTCCTAGAATGAAGTTAGCTACACCAAGATCCTTCATGTTGAACTTGGAGGATAGTTTCATCTTCACCTCCTTTATTGCATCCATGTTGTTTCCAATCAACAGCATGTCATTGACATACAAAGCCACATATATGAAACACCCATCTTATTCCTTGGAATATATGCAGTGATCAACTTTGCTTCTCACAAATCCAAAACTAAGGATATATGTGTAGAAATTTTGGTACCACATCCTTGGTGAATTCTTTAGACGATAAAGGGATCTTTTCATTTTGCAAACCAAATCCTTTTTTCCTTTTACTAAAAATCCTTTAGGTTGTTTCATGTATATTTTATCTTCCAAGTCCCCATGTAGGAACATTGTCTTCACATCCATCTGTTCTATTTCTAGATTAAATGTTGTAGCCAGAGAAATTAGTACTATAATGGAATTTAATTTTGCAATAGGGGAAAAAAATCTCACCGAAGTTGAATCCCTCGAATTGGGAATATCCTTTCGCTACCAATCGAGCTTTGAACTTCTCGACTTGTCCTACTACATTTATCTTCTTCTTGAATACCCATTTGCTACCGACGAACTTTCTTCCACTAGGTAACTTGAATAAATCCCATGTCTCATTCTTGTGCAAGGATTCCATCTCTTCGACCATGGAATCCTTCCATACTTTACCCTATGCCGAGTTGACTGCCTCACCGATATACTTGGGATCATAGTCGATGAAAGTTAACATGAATGTAGAATGGAAGTTGAGTAGACTATAACTTTCTACTTGTTTTCTTACTCTTTTTTACCTCCTTACCACCATAGTATGTTGTTCCACCTCTTCCTCTGATTCAATCAACTCATCTAAATCATTTTCTTCATTCCTCAGTTCAAACTTCATCGTCTCAGGATTATACTTGATATGAACAATTGCTTCAGGCTCAGACTTACCTTTGAATTATATGAAGACCACATATTGACTTTACACTATTCTCCTTGATGCAAGATCCCAGAGATTTTTTCCTTTCATTCCTTCTTTGTACCCAATGAAAATACATTTGATTTCCTTCTTGTCCAACTTGATCCTCTTTTCCTTGGGAACATGAAAAAATGCATCAGAGCCAAATACTTTGAGATATGAAACTGAAGGCTTCTTACCCAACCATACCTCATGTGGATTCATGTCGACTAGAATCGACGAAGGAGACATTCACTAGATATATTGTAGTATTGACTGCCTCTGCCCATAATTCTTGTGCGAGCCCAACACCACTGAGCATGCTCCTTGCCTTGTCCATCAATGTTA
>ML852738.1:27944-42029 GCA_009831015.1 Picea engelmannii | reverse complement strand
CATGTTGCAGAGAATGGTGTAATCTTCACATGTGACCACAACCATCTCATAGTGTCATTAATGCATTTCGCTAGGCATTAATTATGGCTAAACACATCATTTATTGTAATACTAGGTTATGATTAAGGTCAATCTGGTCAACTTTGATATGTAGACTCAAGAACCCTCTTGGAGAGTGTGCCCTACTTATGTGGGCCCATAACCCGCCTCTTGGGAGGATGCCCTACTTGAGTTGTGTATAAATACACAACTCAAACCTCATTTGTAAATCATCTTTTGATGAACCTAAGGCTCTCTAATATAATGTGTTTAAGTCTATGGGCACCTACATCTTTAACATTCTCTTGTGGTTGGCATATTTTTTCTTTTAAGTGCATTTGTGCATCTCATGTATAGCACACTCATACTTGGGCATCTTTCTCTAGCACACTTTAGTGCTGGTTTTTCTTTTTTACACACAGGTTTTTCGGTTAGTGTTTTGGTTCCATCTGATCCCCTCTTTCTGTTTGTGATCTCAACACTTGATATTCCACTTACACAAAAAATAGCCTTCCTAATTAAGGAACTTCAGAACCGTGCAAGTCCATAGACATTTGAAATGTCATTTTAACAGTTAGATTGGAAACTACTGGTTTTGATGCTAGTCGTTGCCAGAATTGTATGTCAAGTTCCTGCTAGACAAATGGCTTTAGATCTTTATTGTAGATATTCACTCACAAGCATCTATACTATTAATACAAGACTGTGTGCAACTTTTCCAAAAAATGAGTATGCCTAATATAGAACTCCATCCTGACCCAAAAAAATGTAATTACTTTCAGGTTAAAAACAGTACCTTTGATAACCCAACCCCTCCAGTAACAATGACATAAATTCCCAGAACTTTATTGGTTCCATATTGGTTATAAAATAAGCCTGCATATTTTGAAAATGAAAATTTATTCAACCAACAAACCGTTGATCAAGAAAAGCAACAAGCAAAAGAACCTAAATAATGAAATCCTGAAAACTATGAATACCTTCCCTGCTGCAGCATCTTTTCCATCAGCCATGTTGGAATTTAATGCTTGCTCTGCACATATATGTGCATGGGCCACATTCTCCACATAAGTGAAGTCATATATGTTTTCTCCGTCACCAATGATGAACTGATTTCAGCATTTCATATATTAGAAATGCATTCAGAAAGCAATAACAGGATGCAAGAAAGATAGTAATAAAAAAAGTACACTACTAAAAACAATTCAAAAGCTTAATGAGATTTTAATTACCTATTGTGGTTAACTAACTGAATTTATCAAGGAAGTTGCAGAGATATCTATAGTAAAAACCGCAATAAAAAGTGAGAGAAAAATGAGTCCATAAGGCAAGCAATAGAGGTATTTGTTTCAATTTTTAGAGTTAAAATATCAATATCAAATTTCTTATCTTTGAAAGGAAAGAGGTTGAAGGTAGAGTTTTTACTTCATGGAAGAAGAGTTTTTTTTGAAGAGGGGGATGAAACAAAAAATCGTTTATATATTCTCTCTTTGTTTCCATACAAAGAAAAAATTATCATTTCAGAAATAGAAATAGTATACATAGAATTTTTTCATTCTAAGAATATGTTAAGATATTAATGAGTTTATTTGAGATTGGAAATAGAAAGATTATACATAGAATTTTTTTCATTCTTAGAATATATTGATATTTTGACGAGTTTATTTGAGACTGGATGTGGACCATTTACTCTTTAAGAAAGTGAAAATAACCACTAACCCCAATGAAACAAAGGCAACAAATGACGATGACAAAAGGAGATTGTGAATTTTTACTTCGAGTAATTGAATTTTCAAAACATAAAGGAATTAGAGAAGGTTTAATTCAATATGGATTGTTGTCCAAGTGATTCGGGAATTGTACTGATTTGTGAATTCGGGAATTTGCGGAGTTTGAAAACTCAAGAATTGAAAGAGTTGAATTGATTCGAGAGTTCGGGAATTCGAGGAGTTTGGGAATTCAGAGCTTCAAAGAATTTGGAAATACTGCCCTTATGAAGGTGATGAGACAACTTGATGAAGTGCCTCATGATTTAAGAATTGTGGAGAAGTGAAGTTACTTAAGAATAATTTTTCAATTTCTGTTATTGTTATCAATCAAGATTTGTAATGTAGTGTTAAAAGGGGATATTGGAGAATAATGTCCAATATAATTAAATAAAATAAATGTAATGTAAAAGAAACATTTATTATAAGTGACTAATAAAGTGTTAGAAATAAGTTAATTTAATAAGGCATATAGGTCATGCAAATTGCACAACTACCTGGAAAATGAAATAAAAGGGGATTATCCCTATTGTATCATTTGACTTCATTGTAATAAAAGTATATTTTACAAGAGTCCATATTTATCATGTCTCCAATGTTTCTTGTGTGTTTAAAATTTCAACATCTCCTCTGCCTCACAATAATGGGACAACAACCTCAAGTTACAATGCACATTGTTATCCACCAAGTTGCACTAGGACGGACTTGCAGTTGAGCTGCCAAAGATTGAACATTCATATGTTCAAAACTAGAGTTCAGAAGTCCAACCGGTCAATATGACCATTTTTTCGCATTTCCATCCCCCCATGGGGCATTGTAATAAAATGTATCTAGCATGATGAAATTGTAAAAGACTTAGCCTCCTAAGACTAAATCATGAGTGCACAACTCTAGAGTGTTTTTTTACTTATTAATTATTTCTCGCTTGAATTAATTTTCTAAACGAGTTATAATTTTTGAGTTTTTTCACTCAATTCCTCCAAAGTTGGAGTATGTACTGATGGTAAGGCCTTAGCTTGGAAAATCTAAATCTAGTGTCTAATGTTTATATTACCATACTAGTCATTAATTTTGAGTCATATGGAAATTGTGCTAAGTCCCCCCTGGGAATTTTTTTAACGTTTTCAGTTAATAAAAAAATTTCCGCAAAACAGAAATTTGTAATTGTAGTTTAGTCATAAGTTAAAAAAGTGGTATTGGGAGGCATCATATGCCTTGGGGGTATTCGTTTTTGGACTCAAAATACCCACTTTACCTAAGTACCCCCTTTGTGAGTGAAATTAGTGAATTTTAATCACTTAAAACTATTTTTACTCAAAAGTCAAATAGAAGACATAAAAAAACAGAAAAATCAGCATCCCTATTATTGAGGAAACATGCCAAAAACATATCTTAGCATGTCTTGAGTTAACTAAGCTTCACTAAGGCTTGTTGGCATACAAGGGCGACTTGATTGGATGATTGATTGAGTCAAGTGGCAACCCACTTGAGTTTAGAAGAGTTATCAAAGGGAAGTGCGCCCCTCTTGAGGAGAGGTGGCGCATTCAAAGAGAGGGCTCTGCCCACCTCTTGAGAGGTGGCACCCCTCTTCCCCTCTTTATTTCCACAAGTGGCGAGTTATGGGAGTATTGGAAGAGGTGGCAGCCATCTCCCTCACACTTGGCCCTCTTTTCCTCACACTTGGTGCTCCCTCCCTCTACACTTGGTGTGCCCTCCTCCATTTGGAACTCCACCCATTGTCCTATATATTGGAGCTCTCTCCCATTGCAAAAGCTAGTTGGAGCTTGGGGAAAGTTCTTATGCTATTGTATTGTACTATTGTAACACTCTTTCAAGATTGAATAAAGAAGACTTTGGAGGTCACATGGTGGATGGTAGCACTGTGTGGACGTTTGATGTTCATGGTTTAATATTGTGAGGTGATTGTGTCTTGTTTATTTGCATTTCAATTTGTAAATTGACCTTAGTAGGGATGCTATCACCCAATAGGAAAGATCTTCTTAACTACTTTGGCTATTAAGATCTTTTGTGGCTTTACATATGTGATTAATGATTTGCATGTTAATTTTGTTTAATTGCATGCTATTTAGAGTTCATGTGTAGGGAACATCGATATTTAACAAGTTGTATGTAAGTTTATCAAGACTGGAGGTCTTCATACTTGAAGTGGTGGCTGATTTGAGTGCAATCTCCCACAAGCATGTTAATTTTTCTTAATTGCATGTTATTTAGAGTTCATGTGTAGGGAACATCGATATTTAACAAGTTGTATGTAAGTTTATCAAGACTGGAGGTCTTCATACTTGAAATGGTGGCTGATTTGAGTGCAATCTCCCACAAGCTTCAAACTCTTTTGAGAACAATCTCCCAAAGGTTAAAGGTAGTTTCTTTTTTTAAAGAGTTCAAAAGTTATATTTAGGCATCTTTTTAATATTGTTTGCTGTTTTAGGACAGAAAGTAATATCATCAAGAAAAGGCCTTTACTTTCTTGCTTTGTTAAGTTCTAATTGTTAGTTTAGTGTAGAATCCACTTAGACATTTTTCTATAATTTTTTGTACATTGACTAAAATGTTTTGCAGGGTCTTCCAATAGCTTTTTGGGCATCTTTTGCCCCAATTAACTTCTTGTTTTTGTAGGTTTAGTGAACAGAAAAGAGGAAACTCTGCCCATTTTTGAAGATTTAGAGCATCCAGGACCCCCTGGGAGCACTTCTTTGACAAATAAACTCTCCGGAAAAGTTGTAAAACTTGTTGAACCGTCTCTATAAGGATCACAAGCCTATCCAAAGAAAATATTGTAACCGAGGTAATAAAATTAGTGGGTTACACAGTGCCCAGTTTTCATCCCCATGGGGGATCGGTGTTCTGTGGCGTGATTGTTCCTTTTGCTTCAAATCTTTCATATTTGCAACTCTCACCTAAAGGAAAGATAAAATTAATCTAAAATTTATCACAACCACAGCAAAACTTAGTATAGATTTCAATTTTCTAGTTTAACTTAGTTAGATATTTTTGTTAGAGTAGTTTCATTTTCAGTATTTACTTTCGGCTTTTCAATTTGGCAAAATAAAAATTTCCCCTCAACTCCCCGGTGTATGCTTTGAACCCTTACGAGCCTAGCTCGACCTAGGGAACTCATCATAACCGGGGTTGGTCAATGTGGATTAGTTTTAAATTTTAATTAAGGAAATCTTTAAGTTGTTATTGTTTGTTTGGAAACGCAAGAGAGTTGTGTGTGAAGTCAGACAGGAACTTTGAGATCTAGGTTCTCCCCGTGTTGGACATCCGACAGTTTCTTGAGCTTGTGTGCGAAGTCAAAGGGATACTCTCCCTTTTGGAAATCCGGCAAGCTCAACCTCCAATCTAAGGAATAGCCTCTTAGAGGCCACATCTAGATCAGATTTTCTTTTCTTGCAACAGATAGCACACATCTCACATAAGGTGGCTTGAAAACACAAGACTCATTTTCACAATAAACCTAATCAAGTCTAACTAAAATTCTACAAAGACAATTCACATTGCAATCTTCAATTTGGTGGCATTACATATATCTTGCAACTTTTGGTACTGGTCTCATTACTTTTACTTTTAAAGCCATTTACTTCAAGCTTTTACAAAGTCAAGCATTTCAATTTATCTTGAAGTATTTTATTTCTTATTGTCATTTACTTACAAGTATCATATCTATTTATCTATGTTGCACGGGGACCCGTCCTCCAAAAAAAAACATGTGTACCTATCGTTTCTGTGTTTCGAGGACTTGAGGACCCTTAGGAAACTTACCCAAATTGTTGGGGACTCCATTGGGGACTCGGAGACTTGTTGGTCGTCCCCCAGATGTTCCAGACAGATTTCAAGGACGTTCCAGACAAATTTTGAAGATAATCTGGGAAGATTTTAGGGATTTTCTGGGCAGATTTTGGGGATATTCCAGGCATATATCTTCAATCTTGACAATCATGGAAATTGATTGGGCAATAAGATCACTTTTCCCATCCATTATTTTTGTATTGCATTGAATCTAAATCTGTTGTAAAAGTTGCAGCTCAAAACATGGGTTTTGCATGATGGGTTTCAATTTGGGTTTTCGATGATTTAAATATTGTATTTTCAGCAACAAGGTTACAACAAGCAAAGCTTCCATGTCAAAAAAAACAAGAAATGCAATATTTCTAAGGGTTGATCCTTGTGGTTACTACTCTTGTTCTTCTCATTTTTCTGGTCATCTTAGCTTTTAAATATTGTACATGGGTTTCCAAGAGTCATTCAATTATAGTGCTTCCACCATCCCAACCTCAAGCATTGTGAAAACAATCAGATAGTAGTGACTTCGATTGAGTACTAAATGCTTGAATAAATTCCTATTCAATCGCCTTCTTAATCTAAAATATGAATCTTATCTCTTTACAGAACCAAAGTGTTTTATAGTGGTTTCCAACACAGCCATAAAAATTTGCAAAACCTATTGAGAAGGGAATGCCTTTTATGTTTTAACTTTTAACATAATCGTCATTAATATGAGGAAGAAAAACCGCTATAGAGATAATTCTCACTTAAGTTTCCTAAAGCTAAACTACATTTTGCTCTTGCCTAGTCGCCAATAATGGAATGTCACTCGGCCCTTTTTTAAATTGCTCAAGATTTTTCAGAAAAGACAAGTGTAAGGGTTGTGCATAATACTGTATAGTATAACTTGTTATACTTACAAGCTTGAAGCAACTACAAATGTTTATGGTGAATTTTAATATATATATATATATATATATATATATATATATATATATATATATATATATATATATATATTATTGTCGTCCCCAACCTACCATCCCTTGAAAAATTTGGGGGTGCGCTCTAGCCATCCCAAGGATGCGGCCCCCTGTCCCCGCCATTCCCCCATCCCGAAAACCAATGCAACATAGCTATCTATCTTTCATGCAAGTATCTTTTATGATCTGAATATCTTTTTCATAAGCAATCAAGTGAATGACTGATATATGTTGCTAGTTTAGATTGATTCCTTGTTATATTGCTCTTGTTGCAATAAACTCCTAGAATACTAATTGTGCTTAGATTTATTTTTAAGCCTTAGATTATTTTTAATAGGGACTACCCCCCTTGGCTTTGCTAGGAGTTGGCCTAGACGGAGGAGTCGAGGATCCGATGAAAACACCTTGACTCGAGACTTGCCCCCAAGGACACACCCAGTGGATTGAAGGTTTCTTCCACGTTACCCGAGGTGTATAAAGGCGACAACACACATAAACCAAGGTTTTTTGCCTAGTCCACATTCAAGGTTTTCACTTCACTTTGTGGATGAAGCTATAGGTGCACCAACACCTCTTTGTAGAAGAAGTGTTCACAACCTGTGAAAGCACCCTCACCACCAATTTATGTAGATGTGTGGTAGAGGCACCATCATGTTCCACCATTCGATAGGATTCAACCTATCTCGATCTTTAGTTACATAAAGATTAGCAAAGACTCGATGTTCACTGATGTACTCGCTCAATTCACTTTGTACTTGAGCACACTCCTTATCATTAGAGACCAACTTGTCTAATGCAAGCATATACCCACTATGTACCTCTGGATCTATGTGTGGTTTTCTCTTAACCCCACCCATAGGTGCTAGTTAGGCAAAACAAGATGGAGAATAATATTTGGGTGCAAGGACATATGCTAAGACATGGAGTGAAACATTCAAGTTATCCCACCTTTTGACCACATGTTTATGAATATGATTATACAAGATGGCATCTCTTTGCTCAACAATGTCTTTGATCTGGCCTAGCATGTTGTCCATTTGTCATACACCTCCCCAATCATCGGCTTATTTATATCTGCAAACCGAATCACATTATAAATAGGCTTTGTGAAATGTAGAACATACCTAACCGCTACCCAAAACTGACCATCAAGAATGGTGTCCTCCAACTCCTAAAATTCATGACCATCAGATGTGGATGCAACCTTGTCTTTCAAACCCTGCCATGAATCACTTGAGACCATACAAGGCAATGCCACTCTTAACTTCAAAAGGCATTGAAAGGTGAGGTAATAGCTAGCAAATCTAGTCTTTGCAATCTTAAGTAGCTCCAACTTAGAGTGATTGCAGAAAATGTAGTGGGCATGACTATGATTAGTCATTAATTTTATCACTCTTCCCTTTCTTGTACAATGCGCCAATCCATTTATAATCATGCTCCTTCAACTTAATAATATCATGCATCAAGAGGTTTAATGTGTGCACCAAACAGTCAAACCAAAATATGTTAGGAATCAGGATACATATCCTTAATGATGGCTCATGCTCCCTTGCAATTAGCAACATTACCAATAATGATTTGAATGACATTGTATGACCCAATCTCTTCGATATTTTTATTTACGGGCTCTACAATATTAATACCAAATTTCTAACGATCCAAGTAGTCATGGACTAAAAGGAAGACTACACCACTAGTGAACACACCAAGAACATTTATTAATGGCATGCCTTTAACATTTGTCCAACCATCAAATATAATGGAAACCCTATATTCAATCCAATCATTCATAAATTGTCCCAGAGCACTATGGATTTTGGCTCTTTCCTTGTCAAATCCCATGGTTCTGGCTTTGTCATACCCAAGACTCGTGTATCCTTTAGGGGCATTGTTGATTGCTTGTACCATTTCATACCAATAGGGTGAACAAAGAACATTGAATGCTATACCACATGCATAGAGAACCCTAAACAATTTTGCATCCACGTCATCCCCACAACCTTGGTCAAGGAAATCTAATATTTTTCTACGACCTAAATGCACAGGCGAGGATCCACTAGCATGTGGGGATGGAGATTGACCACTGAACATTTGATATGAGGTCTCAAATTAGACCTTTTATCTTTTGGATTTGTTTTGTGCTTCCTCGCCCTTCCCTCATGTATTTTTTTCTTTCTTTTGTTGACACTTTAACATAGGTTTTGACTCCTATCGGCTTATTCTTCTTTTCATCTCCTGACGTCATCCCACGTAGATGCTTCCTCACATCGATAAATGAACCTATGTAAGTTTTGTTACAATGGGGGCATGTAAAATTAGTGGTTCCATCCCATTTCCCTCCCTCATGCCTTGTCAATGGTCACATACTTCCCCAAGGGTGTTGAAGTCTCTTTGGGTTTATTTCCATCATCATTGCCAGCTTCATCATCCCCTCCATCCCCTTCTATTTCTTCCTCCTCTACATGGTATGGGCCACCACCACTCTACTTCTTCCTCCTCATCATTGATATTTCGATTTCCAGATAACATCATCATGATAAAAAATAGAAGCATAATGATAAGCCACATACCCATCATGCTTCTTGAAAGTTGAGAATAACCTGTTGCTTGCAATAGAATGAAAGAAAAGGAATGGGAAAGAGTAGGAGAAGCGAACATTCAACACAAAAAATATACAAGCAAGAATGATAAAAAAATGGAAGAAAAACAAGCAAGAATGGGCTTAGAGCCTACCCCTTCAGCTCTCTAATGGAAATCGAATGTAGTTAAGGTATCCTTCAATCTCCCTTCCAACCTCTCACAAATCTGCTCCTCAACAAATAGAAAGAACTCATTCAAAACCCTAGCAAAGATGAGTGAAAAGAATGATGGAATGAGATCAAATGGAGTGAAAGAGTGTTTTGGCCATCAATAAATCCTAGGCATGAGTTATTTTTCCTCGAGCAAAAAAACAAAAAAAAATCGCCAACAATGATTCCACGAGCATTTAGGTTTCCATTCGGAGCACTTCGGGAGCATCTCAGGAGCATCTCTCTCGAATCACTTCCCACAAAGACAAGGAGCACTCCAAAACCCTCAAAAGAGTGCTCCCTAAAAACACTCCCAAGTGAAAGAGACCTGAAAGCGCACTTTTGAGAGCGCTTCAAGGGCACTCCCACTCAAAGCACAATTTGGGAGCGAAGCAAGGGGTGAGGGTGGGAGAGGAGGGGGCCTCCCACACAACATAGGCAAGATACCCATGTGTGTAGGTTGAAAAAACCCTTTACAAGCTGAAGTAGGCTCTGCTTGCTTGCTACTCTAGGTCCTAGGATTGAAGTGTACTTATTAGGTTTGGGCTTCACCAAAACTTCTGCAAAACCCAATCTTTATTATTTATTTGATAGATCCAATCTGTTTGTTTTAGTCCTGCATGTAGATGAGGTTTTGGGAAGCTCATACCAGGTGCAAGGCAAAGTCGGTGCAAGTGTTAGAGATGTAGGAGGTGTGACAGAGTCCGGGTGAGGTGTTCTTCGGACAAGGTAAGTATGTAGTGAAGACTTTGAAGAGATTCTAGATGATGGACGATAAATCCTTCATTACTCCCATGGCATCAAATCTAAAGTTCCATGTTGATTTGGATTCAAATTTTATACAGTCTTGAGTGTATAAACAGTTGATTGGATCTTTGATGTATCTGATTAATACCAAACCTGATATATGTTTTCCTATGAATGCTTTGAGCCAATATATGATTGCTACAAAACATGTGCTCCATTACTTGAAGGGCGCAGTACATTATGGTCTGCAGTACGCAGGAGATGGTGAGTTAATGATGCATGGGTCTGTTGATTCTAGCTAGGCAAGAGATGTTGGTGACAGGAAGAGTACTTCAAGATGTTGCTTCAATTTGGGTTCAAGAATGATATCTTGGTTCAATAGGAAGCAGACATCATGACATTGAATCTAGTATAGGTATAGTACATGGCAACGAGGACCACTAGTTGTGAAGCCATCTGGCTTCGAAAGTTTATAGCAAAGCTGACAAGTGAGATGTTGCAGCCTACTATGGTCTAGACTCTATTGTGACAATCGGAGTTGTATCAGAGACTCTAAGAATCTAGTATTCCATGACCACTCTAAGCACATTGACATCATTTCCCACTTTCTTCGTGACATAGCTCAAAAGGGAGTAATGGATTTTAAGTATGTTCAAACCTCTGTTACAAAAATCGGCGATAAATCGGCAAAAATCACGATTTTTTGGCCAAAACAATTTTTTCTCGAAAAATCAATAAAAATCATGGGTCAATGGAAAAAATTGCCTGTGTAAAAAAGTCTGCGCGATTAAGGGTCTGTGTGGGGGTTTTTTGGTTTTATTTGTGCATTTAGCCAAGGAGGAGAGCCAGGTCATTCAACCAGCCAAGGAAGAGTTTGCCATTGGAATTTTGTGGATTCAAGGGTCAGATTTGTGGATTTGGTCTACCTCACGCCTTAATGATTTGGTCTACGTCTACTACAATCTCAGGTTGTGGGTGAAGCAACTTGAGATAAAAATTGATGCGAAGGCCATTTCATTGGATGGGATTGACACCACTGTTGCATGGAGGGTGGAGGTTGAGGAACCTGTTATTGACACCACCCTTGATTGGCTAGAGGATAGTGGTGATGATCATGGTATCTCTAAGGACTTGGATCAGGATGTTCCAGAGGATATTCATTTTCACGCCGAGTCTGCAAGTGTGCCACCAACAGAGCCACAGTCACAGTGAGAGGGAGATAGGCCCATTGGTAGCACTAGCAGTCTACCTCCTCTACCAGTACCTTCTTCTAGGGGACATCTGTCTCGAGGGTCTTCTAGTTCTTCTAGAGGACATTTGACTCCAGTACGAGGCACACATGCCTCAAGGGCACCCACTCCTAGTGCTAAAGGGAAAGCACTTTCTACAGCGATTACCTTTGCCCGTAAAAAGGGTAGACGGAATAGATAGTTTATTTACTTGATTTCATTGTAGATGACTCATGAATCATGATGACGATCACGAGATACATTTATTATATTTTTTGATGACTCAGGAATCAGGACATGATTCATTTTTTATGTGTGATGTATCACTAGACATCTGATATATCTTATATATCAGTTTTCTTTCCATATTCATGTGGCAATCTGTCTATTTGGTGCTATTGTTGCTTTAAATGTTTCAAAAAAAAATTTAAAAATGAATATTTTTGTATTTTTTTAAGTTTGTCGATGTTTTGCTGATTTTTACGAAACGATGTTTTCTAGACCCCGGCGATTTTTTCGCCGAAACGATTTTTGTAACACTGGTTCAAACGGATCAGCAAGTTGTGAATATCTTGACTAATCCCCTAGCAAAGGGGAAGTTCCTGATGTTCAAGGAGAGACAAGGATTGGTGGAGAACACCTTCCTTACTAAGAAATAGTGTTAGATTTTTCCTGGTTTAGCTCAGAAAGTCATCTCCACAACACCAAGGGCACACAGTTGACAAGTACAGTTGCAGGTCTGTACAGCAGCAGTTATGGCAACAGTTTGCCTAGGTGTTCATTGAAGTCAACACTAGATCTTCTCAATGTCAACCAAAATTCCCATCAATGTTGACCAAGCTTCCCACAGACGTCTACCAAGCTTCTTGTTAATTTCGACCAATGATCTTAGTCAATATCGACCCCAAGTCTACCAATCTACAACAGCCACTCCAAGGAAGTCGACCATTACAGAAAAGGAACCACATGTAACTGAATCTTGCAAGATCCAGTAAGATAGTGTTTAAGGAGTAAGATTGAGTATTTAAGGAGGATCAAGATTCCTAAAGGGGGTCAATTAGTTCCTCTCAGTTGAACAGAGTTCAAGTTGGCTGGTAGCAATGTTACAGTGCAATTGCAACCACTCAACACTGGATTTTATTTACTGGAAATGTTAGCTCTTCAAAAGCATGAGGGTTCAATTCTACATCAGTTTTACAACACCCTATTTTACGCTTGTCACCATTATAATTGCTAGCTTTGTTGTAACCCTTTTTATGCTAATAATGTCTTGGAGTTTTTATTGCTCATGACAGTTTTCTCCAGGTTGCAAAAGCTTGTCTTTGTATCTTCCATGTGATTGATGTGTTTGTCGGTGATGTATAACAATTAAGGTTAGCGCATTGGATTTGTACCTAGCAATTGCCCTTTCCCTTACCAGCATATTGGGATAACTTATGACTCAGCCTTAGTTTGCAGAGTTAGCTCCACTCCCCAAGTCAGTCACCTATCTAACCGCTTGGTCTGAAACAAGCTGACAGACAGATCAATAAAGTCCTTATCATGAGGTCTTCTTTCGCTGTGATTCTTATGAAAAGAACACAAAGTTAATGTGAGGCTAATATTTAGGATGACAGATAATAAGAATAAAGAGACAAAATTGAGACACCTGAAAAAGCCACCCTAGGACTATTATTGCAAGAAAGGTGTGTCTAATGCATAACTTATTGAATGCAAACATTAGCAAAAGTTAGCTTGATGCAGTTATTGATGTGGAGACTGTCCCCACCTTAGATTTTCCTGCCCTTGCTGCCGCAACTAGAGATGGCACCAAAAGTTTATCTCCAGGACCAAAAATGCTACTTGGACGTATGGCACATGTCAGCAGCCCTTCTCTTCCATTTGACCGCAATACTAAAGCCTCTGCCTCTGCTTTGGTCTCAGAATAAATATCATTGTGCTGCAGTAAGGAAAGAATCAACATATATATTAGCCACAATAGAATACGAGGAAACCAGAAGTCTTACATTTTTGGGACAGTGCTGCTTCTCTCAATAACAAAATGAGAAAGGTAAGGGACCATAAATAGCTCGTTCAATAAAACCGAAAAGATAAACAAATTTGCAAGGAGATTACCTTGTCTGGATAACGTAAGGCCTCATCCCCGTTATATATTCCATGAACACCATCAAAGACAACACTTGGGGAGCTAGTATAAATAAGTTTTTTCACTTTACACTCAATACAAGCACTCAGTACATTCCGTGTACCTAAACAATCACACCCCAGGCGAAAATTTTAACTCAAAGATGTTGTTAGTCTTCAAAGATTGAGCAAGAATGTTTCAGCAACGTTGATGGGTCAAAACTATCAACAAATGCATGTGACATAAAGTTCTTAGAAATAACCTTGGACGGTGACGCTGTAATGAAGATTGAAATTATTGATTGATGAGTCTGGTGCAGCCATATGGAATACAACAGATGCCCCTTCGCAAACTGCAGAAACAAATAGGGCAAGGAATAAGTTAATAAACAATGTTTGAACAATAAGACAATTTGGATACTGGCTTGTTGAACTCAAGGGAATATCAAAACTATGAAAGTTGATTTAAGGAGATAAGTAGCCTGGGACAATTTTGACACGTGATATTGGAAACTAGAATCACCCTTTGCAAAGAAAATTATTAAAGACCACTCCTTGAGAACTAAAAAGTAGTACTTAGAATAAAGTTAACAAGTTCTGCTTCATACATATGCTTATATAC
>ML852737.1:13311-30118 GCA_009831015.1 Picea engelmannii | reverse complement strand
ACGTATAGGGGTTGTAGGGACCTTAGGAAGAGATACATCCATAAGAATCTTAGTTGGGATTGGGTGTTGGGGGGGTTAACATGGGTTAGGTATAGGTGGGGGCCTAGGGTTAGATGGGTCTAGGACCAAAGTGGAGGTAGGTTTCTATTCATGGAGGGGGAGAGGGAGAGAACGGGAGGGAGTGAGAGAGACAACAAGTTCCATATTTTATTTTTATTTTTAATGGTATCGTTATCATGTTTCTCGATCTTCATTACCACTTGAAATATGTATATGGGATTTATTCCATTCATGAATTTTCTCATAATTTATGGGGATAAGGCGGATAATTTATGTACAAAATATCCATAGGGGTTTATCTTTTTACCTCTCTCTACTTCCCTCTCTCTCTAACCCCTCCATCCCTCCCTATATCTCCATCTCACTCTTGACCTCTCTTATACTTTCTCTCTCTCTCTCTCTCTCTCAACCTCTCTCTCTCCTTCTCACACTCTCACACACTCTCTCTCTACCCCCCTCTTTGTTTTCCTCTCTCTCGACCCCCCTCCATGTCTTCCTCTCTCTCCCTCTCACACTCTCAAACACACTCTCTCTATCCCCCCTCTCTATATTCCTCTCTCTCCCTATGACACTCCCACACACTCTCTCATATATCAATTGTGATTAATTTAAATTTATTTGTATGAACAATGTTCACAAAATCTTCTCATCAAATAAATCACAGTGCCCAAAATAAGGAGACTCACCATGACTTGTTGCTTCTCCTCTAGTATATTTCATCATCTTTAACCTGCACATAGATCTTGATTAATACCCTCACATAGAGAAGATTACTTTATATATTACATGAAACCAAAGCTTATACCTAATATGTTATGCCATGTTGGCCTCAAGGAAATTCATACCAACAAAGACAACAAATTAGAAAGTGATTGTTAAACCATGACCTAGACCATGACCTATACCTAAGCCATGACATAGACCTACACTTAGACAATGCCATACACCTATACCATGACCTAGACAATGGAAATACTATTTCTATGTCTATGATTCACTCTCTCCCCTTTCTCCCTCTCTCCCCCAGTCTTACCATATATCTCCCACCTCTCTCTCTCTCTCTCTTTGATATCTTTCATGTTCACTCACTCTCTCCCCTTCTCTCCCTCTTTCTCTCTCTTTCTCCCCCACTCTCTCCCACACCAACCATATACATAGGTTCAAATTAAAAATATAGAAAATAATAATAAGCATACTTTGTAATTTCAAATATAACTTTTTGATGGGTTACATATATGTATATGTATGTATGTATAAAACAAAAATTCATAACGATTGAGCCACATTTTCTTGGGAGGATTTTCAAAGTGTTAAATATGATAATGTAAAACTTTAGAAACAATCACAAAATCAATTTTATTAATGATTACAAATCATAATGTTTTTCAAAGTACAACCTATTGATTACAAATCATAATGTTTTCAAACTACTACAACCTTAGTCGGTATCATAATTATTAACCAATTAAACCACCATTTGGGTTTAATGATGATATTCATAATTTGATTGATATATCCATCGGTTTGAGAAATTTGTGTGATAATTCACACATGAAGAGAATCAACTTGTTCTTTGGAAATCCAATCAATGATTAAAACATATATATATTTGTTTGTGGAAAATCCTCTATTTAATAGGGTAATGGTTAGAGCACTAGGTTGAAGGTGTAGGGGTTGTAGGGAACCTAGGAAGAGGTATGACTATAAGGAGCTAAAATGAGATTGGGTGTGTGGGGGTTAAGTTGGGTTAGGTATATGCGGTGGCCTAGGGTTAGATGGGTGTAGTACCGAAGTGGAGGTAGGTTCCTATACATGGAGGGGGAGAGGGAGAAAATGAGAGGGAGGGAGAGAGCCAACAAGAGTTGTCTTTTCCATTTTTAGCGACATTTTTAGCATGTTCCTTAGTCTTCCCTGCCACCCAAAATGTTTATACAGGATTCATCCCATTCATGAATTTTCTCATAAGTTATGGGGATAAGGGGGATAATTCGGGTATGGAATATTCATATGGATTTCTCTCTTTAACTCTAACTACCTCCCTCTCTCTCTATGCATCCCTTTGTTATGATACAACACTTGTCAATGATGAAAATTCAATGAATTACATTCCACTTCAAGGGGGAAACCTCCTTTTACAATATATCCAAATCAAAATACAATATGAGATGAGATAAGATGATCCTAAGACTAGGTCTCCTTGGTATATATATAGGATACAAAGGGTACAAATATAATGAAAGGGTTCAAATCCTACATACACATATAACACAAGAAATGTAATAATTCAATAAGGGGATTAATAATGGGTTTTATGCATAAAATGGGCTTTGTATGGGGATTTGTCTATGGTTTCCATTGGATACCTCTAAGATCAATTTCCTTTCCTAATGAGGAAAATCTCATCAAAATATCTTCAAAACTAAAGGCCATTGTTCCGAGTGGTTGTAACCATTAGACCCATAATACAACATCAATGCCACTCATTTGGATGGAAATTGTGGGACTATCCAATAAATACTCCCCCATATTGAGCTTAATACTATGTGACTTCCCAGAAAATTTTATGCTACCTCTATCTGCCATTATTACTTGCAACTATGGTTTTCTATATATAAAGAAATTGAGATCTTTTTCTCATTTGCAATTGATGAAGTTATGGGTACTACCAGAATCAATCAACATTGTTACCTTTTTATTTTTTATATATATCCTTCTATCTTGAGGGTTTGTAGAGTACTGATTTCATCCAATGCATGACAAGATATCATTGGAGTATTCTCTTCTAGATCTATGTCTTGTGATGGTTCTAATTATTGATTTGCTTCCTCTTCATTTTCTATGTATAATACTTTCTTCTCATTACATTTATTCCCCTTTCTTTTTTCCACAATTGAAACATAGTCCATTTTCTCTTATTTCATCCATTTGTTGAGGTTTCAACCTTGTTGGTTGAGGTATGGTTGTCTTATGAACCCCAAAATGATCTCTACTTCTTGTGTATGCTCCCATGGTAGACTTGTGTGTAGCCTTATTCTTGGCTTGAATATGATGATTATATTGCATAGATTCCATAATTTTTGCAGGATGTTTTAATAATGCCTCATGTCTAATGTCTTCTTTTAATCCACTCATGTAATATTGCAACGATTGTTCATCACTTATGTCATCCACCCTTGTGGACAATACCTAAAATTCAGAATTATAATATTTAATATCACCTAAGTGCTTGATTCTTGTGAATTGATTGAAGTAGTCACATTCCTAAACTTTTCCATATTGTGCTTCTAAGTCTCTTGTAAATAAACCCCAAGTATAATGATAAAAATGGAGCTCCCTTTTTACTATCCATTAGTACCATTGATATGATTTTATCTCAAAGTTCAAAGTTGTTATGTGAATCCTTTTCTTATCAACCATAATATTATGTAGTTCAAAATATTCCTCTATTTGGTTGCGACAAGAGAAGAGCTAAACAATGTCAGAGTTCAAAAATACTTTCCATACCTTGTGCACCAAGTTGGGTATCAAATACTCCGAGTGGCATATGGTTCTGAAATATCATGGGGATCTACATAGGTACATTCAAACTGAAATGGATATCCTAAACATATCATCATTGGGATTTTCCTATCGATATTCTATCAAAATCGAGCAGAAATTTAGGCACCACAACAAATGGGAATTCGAGTCTGGAAATCTACAACAACCAAGGCATGGTAAAGACGTCCCTAACCAACAACCTCTATGTTATCACCAGAATTTCATCTGCAAATGGTTACAGGAATCCAACATGTTCAAAACACTCATTAGTTTACTCATGGACCAAAAATGCATTTCCAAAAGGTCCAAAACTATACAACTAGCAATAAAATCAACATGCACTAAAACTACACAAGGTGCGCACACATGTGTGACAGTCAGATAACATTGGAAAAGTGCACATGCACCTGATGCGCGTCTGTGGATGCAAAAAGCCGCACACACCTCAAAATGATGCATTTATGATATTGGTCGGCCTTCCACCCACTTCTGGTTCAACTTCCAAGTCGATTTGACACTGAAATCTTGGCTGGATCCGACTGGGAGGCTAGTCAAAGACCTAAAGGGCCCCTTGTTCACACTAAGAACTGGTTGCATAATGCCTCAAATCTATGCTATAAAAGGAGGCCATGGGTGCACTATATTTTCAAGGAATTCATTTGTATTGTTATGTTGCCTATATTCTCTTGGAGAACCCTATTTTCTTATCAAGAGTATACAAGAATCATCTCATTTAGCCAATCATATCACCTCTTGAGTGAATGTGCTTTGGATTTTCTTCACCATTTCCTTTTAGCTTGTTACTTGTAAGAAGAGCTCAATATTAGGGGGTTCAAGAGCCCTCCCTTGGAGGAAGAGGGGGCCCATACATCTCTCTTTCTCTTTGGTGTTTTCTTTCCACTAATACAATCCTTTCCATTGGTGGCATGAATGTTGTTTATTTCTTGTTCTAATGTCCTTATGCACTCTAGTTTAGTTTCTTTGAATGTTCTTAGTTTAGTTCTTTGCTCATATTTTATGCTTTATACTTATAACCCTTTCCTTCACTGTTGTCTTTCCTAGCTAACCCAACTGGGATTTTAATCATATCTATTTTTTCTCATTTAGGTGACAAAAGAGACGCAACAGATTGGTGACTCCACTGTGGAAAGATATCAATTTCCTACCCCATTTGGGTTATTTTAGCTCTTCCTTTTGTTTCTTTAACTTGTAGGAACCATAACCAACCTAAGTCGACTTATAGAAAGCCAAATTCAAAGCTGAGTTGAGAGAATTTCATCTGAAATTTATTTCACGACCATGTAACAACAAGTGCGCGGGTTTTATAACCCACAGGCGCATCTTCCGAGCACGTGCTTGAAACTCCTTGTTTTTCTTATTTCCCTTTGCGTACTACGCCCAAAATTCATTTTGAATTTGCGCATTGGTGCCCAATGCGCCTCTGTCTACTCTGTGACCCATGCATATGACCATAAAATCAAACATTGTAAGGGTTTTTGTGATCTGTTGAGGGCCCATAGCCTTCTCAAAATTGATTCCATGCATATTGTAACATACACCACACTTAGATACCCTCTCCATATGAAGATATTAGTCGAAACATAGGCACTTAGGGGGTTAAAACCATTATTTCCTCTTTTGCTTTCATTTTTGTCACATGGATGGCTTTCTTTGATTAAAGTCTAAGTTGGAATCATTCTACATCACATATAAAACTTGCATTGGGACCAGAAATTGACTATCAATCTTTGAGTATGCTCTTCTCTCGCACCTGAAAACGATCTTGAGAATCAGAAAAAAGATCGAGGGAAAATTTCATCTCCCTTAAGAAGACAAGATCTTTAGGAGAGGACAACAACCCCCTTAGGACTCCTTTTAGTTTATTTTTCAAACACATCTTAAAATTGTAAGGGCCCATACATGCCCACATGCTACAAAGATGGGATAGTGTTGGAATTTACTTTCTTAGATTAAATCACTAGGGAAGTTTAAAGGTTTTGTAATGGGCCCATACATGCCTAGATGTGCACAATCTAGGATAGTTTCAAAGATTTTTAGATTAAATCACACTAGGGAGTTAAAGGAATAGTAAGGACCCACATGTCCACATGCTAGTTTCCTAGGGATTTTAAAATTCCACAAGGTTGTACCAATGACAAATAGTAACTTAGGTAATCAATACTTGTAAAGGACCAAGCGACATCCACATACAACAAGGTGACACCTAAATTATTAAAAACTTGGCACACTTTCACTTGTTCACACACAAAGTTCACCAATCACTTAGATAGTCTTTTCTAGAAATCGTGGAGGTAAAAGTAGGTTTCCGCCAAAGGGATTTCGAAACGCCCCACCCTTCTCTTGATAAGACTATCCACTCCCACTTAATTTCAATGAGGTTGGTTCACATCCCCAACCTCTCAAACAAACACACCTAAAAACTTTCTAAAAACTCATTAATTTTTCCTCCACATGAGGTACCAAAAGAATTTTTTTAGTCTAGGTAGGATCTCGGGGATAGGCATCCAAAAAACTCCCCGTTATCCAGTTCTCACATTGTCAAAACAGTAGAGGTTGACAAATAGGAAACTTTCAAAATCCTCCAAGTCAAATGTTCCTAAAACCATAAGGAAGGGAAATACCCGTGAAGGGTTGAAGGTCGAGGTCCAGTTGTTCTGTGCATCCCCCCTTGAGGCACCCACCTCTTGGACGAGATCCAGCCCGTGACCCATTTCTTAGGCCGAAAATCTAAATGTCGCACTTTGACCGAGGTACCTAATGACCAAAATTTAGGACATCTACCCAGGTGTCAATTGTGGGCTGCAATTTCACCTTGATCATATTTTGTGTGGCTATTGGGAAATATCTCCAGCTCTTTCAGGATATGCACCCTCTACCCCTCATTATAACTGATTACTTCATCCTTCACTAGTTCCTCTTCCGGTGGCTTCAGACACCACTCTTGAGTGTTATTGGAAGGTCCAATGCTATTTGAGAGGAAGGACATTACGTCTTTTTAGGACATGAGCATTTGTTTTCTTTGTTCTCCCACTAAGACAAAATCCACCTACCCCCATGTATGCTTATTTATCAATTGATCTATGTATAATGCATTTGTGATTACATGCAATTTTGAGTTATATTGTGAAAGTCCCAAAATTATAAAAGCTCATGTTCATTCATCTTGATCTCACCACCATTTGCACACATCCACTCGTCTAGTCAGACATCATAGGGGACCCAGAGAATCCCTGTCATTCCCGACGCTTGCTAAATCTCCCTCCTCTTCTTGGGGGAGTTCCTAGTCTTGCCAAATCATCAGCCTCACCTTCTCACACCCCTGTGAGTGACACTATCTTGGGATAGGCTTTTCTAGGTTCCACTTTGCTTGGGTCCACTTCTCAAGCCCAAAAATCCCTACACTCTCCTTTTCACGGAAGTGGGGGGCACACCTCTTTTGAAGGGGGAAGTGAAAACCCACCTAACCCCCCTCAAGGGTCAGGCACACAACACACTCACATCATGGATAAAAATAATCCTCCACCACTACCCCAGATGCCATACTTGGCTTCCCTCAACATACCGGATCTGACTAAACTCACTAATGATCCCATATAGCACAACCCCACATGGCCTGCAATGCCTACCAAGCTACCTTCAGACATCCCCAAGTTTGAAGGAAAGGTGGGAGATGATCCCACGAACCATATCATGACTTTTCACTTATTGTGCTCTTCAAATAGCATTATGGATGACTCTGTCTGTTTGAGACTATTCCATAGCACACTCACTAGCCCATCAGCCAAGTGGTATGTAGAAGAAAAATATGGATCCCATATAACCTTTGAATCCTTGGCCAAAGTTTTTTTGACCTTCTTTCAACTATCCATTTGTCATGACAATGGTCTTGAACTACTCTCAGAGTTTAAACAAAATTCTTCCATGCACATCGAAAACAACATTCATGAATGGTGTCGACGGCGTAGTCTCTGCAAAGCTGAAGCTACCCCACAGTCGTGCCTCAATTGGTTTCTCAAATCACTTGTTTCCCTCCTTGCCAAAGATGTGGCCACCACCTTCCCCCAATCAGAAGAAGAAGCCATCAGCAAGGCCCAACAGTTCGAACTCATTTATTCACAGTCAAGGTATTTATATACAGTACTACCTGATGCCCTGAGACTCATGCCATTTGGCCAAGAAAAACCTGGGATGTCTCACTCAACAGATGGATTGATTGGTACCACTACACACCATAATTCACAACCACCTATGTATGGAACACCTCAGTATCCACCAGCATATGGCGGAGCCCCTTATTATACTCCCCCCTTACCAACAACCATACCCCTTGACCCTTCTGCCACCTATCAGCGGACCATCGCTGACACCCACAACACGCCCCATGGCCCAACCTAGCTCTAGTATCCCCTCTACCTCTACTTACTCCCTAGGCACTAGTGAAAGCGTCACGCCTTCCTATGTATCTTACAGACCATTGCTGCAACAAAATCTGTACTTCCCATTTCCTGGTCCTCCCCATCCTATTGCTTCTCCATAAGGGAAACCACACATTGGGGCTAATTTTGTTCAATGCTCTCCTGTTCAACAGTATCAAAATTTTGAACAGTTGAATACAACTAATATGATCCATCAGTCAAACAATGCTAAAAGGAAATGAAAAACTCACAACAATAATAATCTTGGACTAGGAGGAAACCAGAACCAGTCCCAACAGAACCAACTTACCGGGGGCAACCAAAACCAGGGGAACTAGAACCCCCAAGGGGGAAATAACAACAAACGCCAAGGGAAGAAAAACAACAATATTTGGAAAAAATTCCCTTGTTCCCTTTGTGGTGAGTATGGATATTATACTCACCATTGCCCCCAAATTGCGGACTTCAAACAGATGAAAGAATCCAAAAATGGACCATGTCCCCTAATACTGCTTGCTCCCCAGCAAGCCCCACAAAAATATTTACAACAACCACCCCCAGCTGTGTTACAAAACCCCATACCACACCAAGGGGTAATGAACACCCAATAGGAGTTGCACCTGACCCCACCACATATATGACAGTACGCCAACCCATGCCCTCCTACATATCACACTATCCTCCTAACTAGTGAGGAAGAAGCACTTCTACAAATGTGCAGTCATCAATACAATGCACCCTTTGACCCTACTCCCACTATCTCGGAGACCACCCCAGTAACAACTGACCCACCTTTGATGATTCCATGCCCTAATACTGAAACACCTCTTAGCATCCCTCACATCCCATTACGAAGGAATGTCAACAACTTGTTGACAGGCGAAATTGACCGTCTGCCAACTGAGAGAGTGGAACCGGCCCGGGGTTGTCTAAATAACCCAAGCCGTTTGGAATGAACCACCCTGACGGGTTTAACGGCTCTGTTGGCCGCTCTAATGTATTAAGAAAACCAAAGAGGAAACTAATCTAAACTAACTAATCTAACTAAACAAATAAAACTAACTAAAACAAACTAAAACAAACTAACAATAAATAAAAACAAACTAATACACTAATCTAATTATTAAACAAACAAACTAATCTACTATCTAAATATACAAACTACTAACTAATACTATACTAACTATATAAATACAATCTACTAATTACTAATACACTAACTCTAATAATTAACTATCTAATTACTAATTGAATTACAACTTATTCACAAATATACAATATCTACAAGTTGCAGATTTGAATAAAACCTGTAAAACTCATTTGCATTATGCCCTAAGACAACCAGATATATATTTTTTATTTTTATGATTTTATGAATAAGAAATAAAACTTACTGAAATTAAACGATCTAATATATTTACTGAAATTAAATAATCTAATATACTAATTCTACCTATAAATCTAACTAACTAATATCTAAATTAAACTACTAATAATATACTAAACAAATGACAAATTGACCTGGAAACGCTCCTAATTTGTCCTGTGTGTGATGACTTCGAAGCTGGTCGAAGGAAGGAAACTCGCACCGGTTAATCCAAAAGCTTCTCGTAAACGATAAGTTGCACTGCTCTTTGAGTTGTTAACATGACAAACAAGTCATAAAAAACTATAACAATTATATGATTTATAAATCTCTGCAATAAGGGAAACCTGTTATGAAAAAACTTATACTTAATAATTCAACTTATGAAGAAGAGAAATCTGTCATTCACAAACTGAACTAAGCAATTGATATGTTTTTTTAATGCTTGGAAGAAATCAGATATGGATTACAGTGATTGAATTATATCATTTTCAAATGATTAAGATAGCTAAAGTAGTCATTAACCAAATACAGATTGATATACATAACATGAAACAACATATTGATATCATGAGAAGCTAAAGCTATAACAAAACACCAAATTCTGCCTCAGTCTGTATTAAAATTCCATATCCTTGTTCTCCCACGAATGAGGATGATCATTATTACAAAAATGATAGGTATTTATAAGTCACTCCACAGGGTAAAACCTCCCTGTGGATAATATCAAACTGTTTTACATAATCTGGGAAGATATTCCCAAAATCAACTAAACTAGGAAACTAAAATGACATCAAAATATTTCAAATATCCCCTAACTGCTCATCAAATCCACTGCAATTTCTAATTCATCTGCAATAGACCAAAAATAACAAGTTAGAAAGATATTTTATTAACAAAACAATAAAAATCTAATCCTACAGACTCAGCTACAGAATCATTTGATTCTGTAGCTAGTCTAAAATAGCATACAGGACCAGAATCAAAATCAAATCAAATCTTTTCTTTAAAATAATTAAAACCAATTTTCTTCCAATGATCATTTGAAACGAATCACTCAAGATTCAAATGATTTTATCATTCAATATAAAACATAATCAACAGTGATTTAATTGAAACAGGGATAAGAGTACTCTGTTTCACGGTTACCATAAAATCAGGTCGAACAGTTAACAAGACTGTTACATATCCAATTGAAATCGAATAGGATCAAAATCCAATAACCAAATAGAGAGACAAACATGCTCTATTTCGATTGCCATCACAGTCGGGTAGAAAAAATTGAAACCAAACAGTTTTAGAAATCGTTTCACATCCAATTCGAAAGTAGTGCAATCAAGCAAATCATATGAAACATTGTGTTTTTACAAAACAGGAGATACGATCAGATCAAAATAGAATCGTTTTACAATTGTTATAACTGTTATGACATCAAACGCTTCACATCAAAGGTAGATTAATTCAGACAGATACGAGAATCAATTCATACAAAATCATAACCAGATTGATTCGGCTTTGACCACAATCATGATAGAATTGACACAAGTGATAATTGGTAAAATGTGCATATAAGCTGGATTGGATTTGAACGAAATCATTAATTCCAAACCAATCGCAACTGGGTTTAATATAGAAACAAATCGTGAATTCAGTCTCATTTCACAAATCCAATTGAAACAGAATATCCATCGCAAATACGAATCCAACTGATAACAGGGTCAAGCTAACAGTAAACCAATATGAAGTAACCGGCTGGGTTTTTCACATAACCGTTATGAATTGATTTGGATATATTTTAACAAGATCATATTGAGAATAATCCGAATTGTATTCCTTTTGATCGAAGGTCATATGGGACATAAAACCGTAATAGTTAACCATATCACAATTGTTGCCAATCATAGCGTATACATTATAATGAAATCGAAATGACATACGATTGTGTTCAAAATTGAACATGGGAAACAACTTATGTCTAGAATAGATACAACAACTTCAATTGACAGCAGCGCATCCATTTGAACTAAATCAAACAAATCAAATCCACACCAAAATCAATCAAATCGATTAAAATCCAATCGAAACTAAACTGGGAAAATGAACTTCCATTTAGTCAAAGCATAGCTATGTATAGGATGCATACAATGTGACAGAGAAAATCAATGTTGTGAACAGAGCTATTTGAAACCGAGTTCGAGTTCATTATATAAACCTGAATTATTTACAAAATATTGATATCAATCATACCTGTTTGATGCTGCTCAAATTATGCCAACATAGAATTCACGACCGCTGTAGCTGATTCCACATTTTTAAATAAGATAGATCCAGTCGTCCTTTGTTTCTTATCAGAGGCTTGTAACTTAGCCTTTTGACTGGTAAGCCATGCAACTTGGTCCTCCAAAGAATGAATTCTAGACTGTAGCATTGGCACATCAAGATAATACCTCTCTAACCACATGCTACATTGATCACAGGGTGGCACTGTAGGTTTTGACAGAGCAGGAGAGGGTTTAGATGAATGACTGGGGGCTTCACAAGGAAGCTTAATGCCTGGGTAGTTAGGGTCATTCTGCAAGCAGATGGGTAGGTTTGACACAAAGTCATACTAGGGTTTGGCACACAAACCTTCCGAATAGGGGTATTCGCTAGCCAAGAAACGCTCCACTTCCGAGTCGAAGTCTTCACTTAACACGATAGGCTTAGGATTGACCAGAGGTTTTGGCTTGTTCCTTGCCATTCAAGAAATTAAATGGGCATTCCTTTTTCCTTTGGTGTTTGCAGTGGGTTTGGCTTTAAGCTTCTTTCCCATAGTCTTAAAAGTCTCGACATCCTTGGTCACAGAGTGGGGTAGGTCGATAGGTGAGTCGGGAAAGGGTTTAGGTAGTAGGATGTTGTAGGGTACCAGGGGTACAAACTTGTCCTCGCTCACCACAAGTTTGTCAACCTGTGGAGGGTTTGAATCCTCAAAATCATTCCGAGTAAGAAAATCGCTCCAACAATCTCCGTGTAACCCCAAATGACAGACAACAATAATCTTAACCAGCCCATAATGAAAAAGGCTACTATCAACCTGGTTCTTTTTATATTTCTTTGACATTTTGAACAGGCTTCTATGCAAGTAATAGGGAATATTGAGCTGATAACCCATAAAAACCATAAGAAAACGAAGGTAATGTAAGAAAACAAACCCGTACCGACCTTCACAGGTGATAAATTGTTTGATAATCATCAATAAATCATGCAAACGTTGTTTTAGCATGGTCACGGGCAAACCTTTATCACAGGAGATAACTTTACACGACTGGAAGAGAGGTGTCCATGGGACCTCTTCTACTTTTCAATTCTTGGACCATCGTTGTCCAGTGGCAGGCAAACCCGTAGCAAGATTGATAAACTTCTTGTCAATTTCCAATTGAACATCGCCGACCTTGGCTCGATAGCCATCAAAGGTCATGGCGAATTGTCTAGCAACGCAGAGGTTAAAACCCTCGAATTTTTGTATAAATGAGAGCCACCCACTATCCTCAAGGTCACTGTGGGCACTGTCGAACATCAACAGAGTCTGGATACCATTGTGTTCAGCTCGGATGACAGGGGCCATGGTGCGAGCACATGGTAAGGGTTTGGTCGAATACACTAACGCGCAGGAGCAGAAATGTTTGGTGTAATAGCAATGAACGATCAAAGGGTAAGCATTAAAGTGCACATGCGAGGGTGCCAGAGTTATTCACCGCCATGCATAATAGTAATGGCAAAGTACAACCGCCAAGTTCAAACTCTGTTCAATCAATCATAACACAACTCAAAACCATATTATTCAGTCAACCAAAACATCAAACGATGAGTGATATGCCAACGCGCAAATGACTATAGTTTTTCAAACCAATATCATTCAATGTGAAATCAACACAAATGTTAACCACGCGCCATTGCATAAATGTGTAATCAAACGTTTTAATTTTTTTTTGATAATTGATATTTATAAAAATCAACAAGCCAAGAGATATAACAATAAGGATCACATCATATATTAAAAACAAAATAAACCATGACCCCTATGCAATTCAATGGCTAGGCAAGTCCCAAAACATATAAATTTTCATGCTCAATGCCTTACCAGTTTAATAAAATTATGTTATGCAACCAATATAAGAATAGGCAAATAGGCATAGTTCGAAAATCCTTTTAGCCACATAATAATAATCCAAAGGTAAGTGCCATTCAGAAAATCAATAAAAATATCATGACAGTTCAAATAACGATGGAGGAGTTTTCACGCTTATAGTCGTGAAAACTAAAAAGAGACCAATTTGCAAGTGTCGCAGGAAATGAAAATATCGTCTATTTGAAAAATGCGACGACGATTTGAAGTTCGAAAGACATAGGTGTAGGAAGCTCATAGGACAATAGAAAAAATTGAATTGGCTGCCAACAATGGCGACACACTGGTAGAAGCAGTTATCTCTGTCAAAAGAAATAAATTCCGATTAGGACAGCAAAGAAAAATTCAACTCAAAAACAACAACTAGAAAATCATACAAAAATCATTGTTTACCATCTTTTCGAGCAGTGTTTTAAAAGATGAAAACTAATAATAGTCTTAAGATCAGCAAGTCATGATATTAATGATAGAATCTTCAATACTGTTGGCATGGCCACTGCTGCCAGCAGGTGTCCATAGCCTTGACAGGGTGCCATTTAACCGACTCTGACATCTGTATCCTATCAAGAAGTTCTAGATCAGAATAAAGGACATTAAAGAGGTTTCTTATTTTTTGCAGATTTTCATGTACCCGACATTGCTTCGCTGCCAACAGGCCTGTTCAGTACACCGGTGAAGTTGTCTTAGCACCATGCATGCATTTACCCCCTGCCAGCGGACCTGTTCAGTATCCCGACGGGTTTACAAGCACTTCCCACAACTCTTATTAATAATTTTAATTTGTTTTCTTTTTGTAAATATATAGCTGAGCGGGGTGACGCTGATAATCTTGATATTTTAACATATTTTTTAGACCTCATCAGAATTTTTTAACACTGTCCTTTATTCGGTTCTAGAAATGTTTTATTTATAAAAACAACCTCCTATGACAGGGAGACATCTTTTTGAGTCATTCCTTTACGGAAAAGGGACAACGTAAAAAGATAATAGATGATCATGACAAACTTTTCTCAGAGATTGAAATCAGTAAACTTCTTTCAAACAACAAAAATTTTCCAACTTAAATATCAATTAAGCAATACATCACTAATGTTTGTACAAACTTTCAGAAGTTATTTCAGCGAAGAAATTTTTCTATGGTCTTTGTCTAAATGGCTCAGTGCACAGGTATGCATATTTTCAAAAAAACACAAAAAACTGATCAATTCAAATCAAAACCAAAACAGAAAGCAAAAAATGCAAACAAAAACGAAATATTTACATAATATACAAGGGTAGTTATCAAGCAAAGTATCTTTTCAAGGCTTGTCCATTCACCAGATAGGTGTCAAGCTACCCTTCAAGATTCTGTAATCGAAAGGAACTAGGACCCAACTTTTCAGCAATTAAAAATGGCCCAAGCCATAAGTTTTGAAACTTGGTGTGCTCACCCTTTCCTTCGTGTGGTTTGTCCCACTTCAAAATGAGATCGCCTACTTCAAAATTCCTATCAGAAGCAGAATTAGAATCGAACCAGCTTTTAATCAATTGTTGATGTTGATCTAATTTATGCTTTGCTTGGGTTCTTACTTCTTCCAACTTCATCAAAGCGTTGATGCAGCTTTCTAAAGGGGGACAATCTTCTTCTTGGACTTTTTGTGACAATTGAAGCGAAGGAAGAAGAATGTGAGGTGGAAGAATGGCTTCTCTACCATAAACGATAAAAAAGGGGGAGTTACCTATAGCGGATTTGGGTGTTACCCTGTCAGCCCATAGTGTGTTCAGCAGTGCATTGTGCCAGTTCTTGTGATTTTCAGCCATGGTTCTCTTGATAATTTTGATCAAGTTCTTGTTTGTTGATTCTACTAAGCCGTTTCCCTAGGGGTAGTAACTAGCTGAATACTTCAGCTTTATTCCTTTCTCCAAAGAGAACTCACTCATCTCAAGAGAAGAAAAGTATGAAGCATTATCAAAGACTAGACAATCAGGGATACCGAAACGAGTGATGATATTCGAGTTTAGGAAAGCGATAACCTGACTGGTGTTAATAGTTCTTAGCGCGGCGGCTTCGGACCATCGAGTAAAGTAATCAGTGGCTGTCACAATATACTTGTGATGTTGTGAGGATGGAGGGTTAATAGGACCTATGATATCAAGGCCCCATTGCTGGAAAGGAGAATCGACTGAAACTGGTTGCAAGGGAAAGGCTGGTTTTTGCAACCGCCCTGATGCTTTCTGACAGATGATACATTTACGACACAAGGCATGGGAGTCCCTAAAAAGCATAGGCCAGTAGTAACCAGCTCTTAAAACCTTATGAGTAGTAGTGTCGCCACCGAAGTGACCACCAACTTCTCCTGTGTGAAACTCAAGCAAGACTTTTTCTGCTTCGTCTTTTTTGAGACAACGCATCAGTACGTCGTCAAAATTCTGACGAAACAGTATACCGTTAATTAGATGAAAGGAGGCGGACTTTAGTCTCAACGCTCTTCTTTTGGCGGGGTCAAGGTGATGGGGTGCTGATCCATGTTCAAGACAAAATCTAATATCATCGTACCAAGGACTTACGAGGTTTTGCGTGCAACAAATCACACTTTGATCGCGTTGTTCTAGGTCTGACGTATCATTGTCTTCTTGCTGTCCTATTTCTGAATCAACAACCAATTTACACAATCCTTGGCCTCTCACGATCTGTGTTGGGGTGATATCTAAGTCATACTCCTGCAAGGAGGTGACCCAGTTGGCTCTTTTCTCTCCTAACTCCTTTTGCACTAACAAGTTCCTTACGGCAGGGTAGGTGACAATAACCTTCGTCCTTGACTTCAAAAGATAGGACCGGAAATGCTTAACTTCTTTGAAAATAGCATAGGCTTGTCGATCGACCGCTGGGTAGTTAAGTTTAGCACCTTTTAAAGAAGAGCTCATAAAGGCGATGGGTACTTCGTTGTTTTCGGAATTCTTCTGAGTTAGGACTGCGGCATAGGAACGGTCAGAGGAAAAAGTATAGAGTGTAAAGTCTTGAGAGAAATTGGGGCTCATGAGAGACGGAGCATCTATTATGGCCTTCTTTATGGCATTAAAAGCTTGATTTTTAGTGGGTCCCCAGTGATATTGGGTATCTTTCTTAATCAGGTTCTGGAGAGGCCTGACCATTTCGGAGAAACTGGGGACAAATCTTCTCACGAAATTAATCTGGCCTAGGAAAGACTGCATGGATTTTTTGGATGTAGGTGGGGGAAGTTTAGCGATGACTTGAGTCCT
>ML852736.1:10602-26296 GCA_009831015.1 Picea engelmannii | reverse complement strand
CTCGTTTTACTTCAGTGTCTATGCAGACTTATGAAGGAAGTATCAAAGAAGAGGATGAAGAAAGAGATAAAATATTTATTTCATGTATGATCACTCATGAGAGTGACAAAGAAAGCATACTGTAAGTAAGTTTACAAGTCTTGAAAGAAAGAACTTATGCCGTGAATTGTAGAAGTTAGACAACACGACAAGGACGTATGATATGGTGACAGTCAGTGAAGACCAAACAATATCTGATATTCATATAGGAGCAGGAGGCTCCTAAAGATGCAGAACAAAAATATTCAAGATGAAGAAAAAGATGGATACTCAGATATAGCGGATGAGATGCAGGTAACTATAGGTTGCTCCAGTACTGTTCTTATAGATGCAGAGGGAGTAGGTTGATCCAATATGAAGATAGAAAGAAATAAATATTCGAACTCAAGAAGGCACCCAGGATATTACAGAAGAAAACTTCAAGGATGATGACTAGAAGCTATTAGCTTGGTGCAAGAGGGAGCCATGTCTCCGAGTTCGAAATGAAGGATCGTGATTTGATGCAGTTAGAAATGCAGATGGATGGTGCCCAGATATTTTGATCAAGATGAAAGCTATCCAGTAGATGGATGGTGCCCAATAGATGGGTAGCATGGTATTATACCATTGAAAGATTTTGGACCATAAATTTTACAAGCAATTTCATAATAATAACCACCCAACACTTAATCAACTCTAAAAATTTCAAAGACATCTCCACATGGTACTCTACATACTCAACAACATAACATGCGATCTCATTTTGGCAATGGTCTCAATTTTTATATTTTAAGAAGCCATTTGCTTCAAGCATTCATTTCTGCAAAGCATTATCTCTATTTTGAAGTATCCTTTTGCTTATGATTATTTGCTTGCTAGCATCTACACTTATCTTATGGTATCTTGTGCAAGTATATTGTTGAGTTGAAACATCTCTTTCATAAGCATTTTATGGTTAATGAATAATATATGCCGCTAGTCTAGATTTTATCTTGTGTATTGTCTTTTGCAATAAACTACTAGAATTTTATATAGCTTAGTTAGATTTAAGCCTTAATATTTTCTTTAGGGACTACCCCCCTTGGCTTCACTAGGAGTTGGCCTAGACAGAGGAGTCGAGGATTACGTGACAACACCTTGACTCGAGACTTTCTCCCAAGGACACACCTAGTGGATTAAATTTTTTTCCACGTTAAACCCGAGGTGTGTATAAAGGCGGCAACAGGACCAACAAATTTAGGGCAAACTTTCTTGGTTGCTCAAATAGTTTAGGAATTCCGTATGGTTGCCCAAGGATTGCAGGAACTTTTTGTTGTTATAGAAGAACATAATGATGGAAACCGTGCATCGTTTTTCCTTATAGCTGCCCGAAGATTGCAAGAGCTTTTAGCTACTATAGAAGAGAACCTTGCATGTTAACAAGTTTCGAGAGATGAATAGGATGACAATGACTCATGCTTGGGTGATCTGGAACTAGTAATTGCAGAACTTGAGTCATATGTAGAGCTCCACGAGAATGAAGTTGAAGAGCTGAATTTACAAGTGGGTTTGGTGGTTTCTTCCATTAATGATGATAAAATATGGTAGGAAGAACAACAAATCAACGATGCTGATTTGAAAAGGCAGATTCTTTACCTTTGCATATCCCAATGGTTGTTCAAGAATAGTTTGATCAGATACCATTGCAACAAGGAGATCAACCTTTGGTTCAACCAGAAGATGATCTTTCTTAGAATTTGCTCATGATTTTGCAATCAAGTTTTGTTCTTCGAAGAGATCCTCTGCCTAATCATTGCTTGGATATCAGGGTTAATTATGATTCTTTTAAGCTGCGAATGATGGAGGTATTTCAATAGGTAGATTCTAAGAGTTTTGGCTCTCACACTTTCATGTTCATTACCACTGAAGTACCATGTTCCAAGTTCCAATCAATAGCCTTCATAAATTTCTTCAGCAACAAGTACATCAAAGCATCTTTCTGGCTTATGAGATTTCATGATTGATTGCATTGGAAGGTTGACTATGTTAATCTTTCTCGTCTAACCGATCACTTAACTGTATGGTTACATTGGTCATTCGAGTATGTTGATTAATCGTGCTAGCTTTGACTAATCTCTAGCGAACAAAGGAGGTGAAATTTTTGGGTTTGTGCGGGTAGTAGTCATTCTTTAAATTTGCTATTGACTGTTTTTTAAATTTCTGCATTATCCTTTTCAAATTTAAGTACTTTTGTTTTTATGCTTTAGGACAACAAGTTAACTCTTTTTGGTTTTGCAGATTTTTCTTTTAGGTTATCTGCTTTAAGTCCTAGGGTAAGAGTTGCTGATTTTGTCCCTGTTAGATCAACATGTGGTCATGTTTTTTGTGTAATTAGCGCCTCACATGAGGTTGGTCTTAGTTTCCTAATAATTGCTTTCCATCTTTTGAAAATTTGGGTCAAAGATCTGAGCGTCTAGAGTCTTCTTATGTTTTGTCTCTTCGTTGCTTTCCATTGAGTCAGCTACTATGAGTTAGTCGTCCCCCTCATCCAACAATAGGAACATGGTACCATACTTCCTATATCTTCTTGAGTTGTCACTTTGCATTGAGGGAAAGAATTTTCATCATTGCTTTTTCTTTCAGTAGGTCATCTCGCATCGATTTCGACACATCTTCTGGAGGTGATCCAGAGTTGGAGCACCTTGATGGCCGTTAGCTTCATTGGCGGTCATTTCGCATTCGACAAGGCTGATTATCATTGGGCCTTAATTGAATGATACTTGGGTCTCTCCATTGGGTTATGGTCGGATTTTTTAGCAACAATAGACTCTCTCTCTCTCTCTCTCTCTCTCTCTCTTCTATTCTTTTCTATAGCTTCTATTTCTTTGTGCAAGGGTCATCACTATACCAATTTACGTACTTGTCTCTGTGGTGCAATCAACCCTTTGGCAAGCACAAGAATAAAACTTTGTTATGCTCGTATCAAGCTCTCGAGGATTGTTGGTATTGTGTTGGATTTTGTGCATTGAGTAGAAGTTTTAGCCGATTATTATCTTGGTGTTATTCAACCATTTAATTGCGCTTTCTTTCTTTTTCTTTCATCTCTCTTAAGCTAATGTTGTAGGGATTCCACCAACACTTTTAAAAACAAAATATTGTAACCTTTTGGCTGTCTAATCGCAGCCAAAAACATATTTTCTTGCTGTTGTTTTATGGTTTATTTTGCAGATTTGCAGGTTGAAATCGGTGTGAGGAAAGACTAGGGACATCCCCTGAGGTTGGCAAGCACCAGCCCAAATGGAGAAGAGTATTTATCAATGACACGTTTGGACACAATCTCCTACAATTACATGGATTTCTAGCTCGCTGATTTATAATTTGTTCACATTCATTCAAGTGCGGAAGTTTGCGCTAACAGGGCCATAGCTACTCCTAGAATTTAGTAAAGAGTCGTACCATTATTTTTTGAGCCCGATAGCTTTTAATGAACAAAGCTTCCTATCATTTTTTTTCAAGGTTATAGTGCGAGTCAAAGTTTTTTCTTAATATTTTTCTTAGGCTAGCATAAATAAGTGGAGAGGAGAGCCATGCCTATCTTCCATGCATATATGCAAATAGGTGCTTCTATCATACACTTACTATCATAATATGTTTTAGAATTATTAAGCCTTTTGTATGAGTTTTGCGATTTCATAGTCATGATATTAAACCTCATGGTATATCTGTTAGAGCTCATATTAATAATTGACCATACGTATGCTTATGCATAATCTAATGCACTTCCTACCATTGATATGAAGATGAAGAAGAGAGGGAGAAGAAGACAAAACCTATAGAGGTCCAAGGAGATAAGTGCCAAATCTCTGTTCCATTTAGGGTTTTTGTACTTTCCTTTGTTGAATCAAGCATGTACTGGGTCACATGTATTGCACTTAGAGTGGTCGTGAGGATGTCCTCGACACCTTCGACAGCTCATCGAATTGCGTTGAATGATAGATGGTTTGAGTATTTGAAAGCTTTAGTTGATATTTTATAACTCCAATTGGTCTCCAATCTCTTTATAACTGTCACTAATCAAGTCCAAAAATATATTCTATTTGGGATGGTTCTACAAATGCTTTACAAGACCAGGGGTGCATGAATTTTGCAACCAAAGCGATACGATGGGATATCCTCGAGGATGTTGTTTTCCTTGACACTAATAGTGCATGAAAATGATAAAATGAAACTAGATGCAACTCAAATCATAGATCTATCCATGCAATAATTATATTATTTCACTGGATTGATTATCTTTTGAAAAACAACTTATTCACCCTAGTTAATTCCCAATGAACATAGAATTAAACATCAATGCATATTACTCACTTTAATTAATATAGAAAATAAACATTAGTGCATATAGAAAATAACCATTATTACTATGCACTTTTATAAATTTGATTATTCTTTCCCACTTAAATCATATATTAACCATTCATTCTTTTACCATGCTACTAAGCAACTTGGGATTACCACTTGGTTCTATTGATCTTTAGCATGGTAATATTGGAGTTGTGACGTGGTGAGATAAACAATACCATGATTAAGTCCTTGCATGAATTGTATCACGAAATTAGAAGCTAAGATTAACGTTCCTTTTGTTAATCAGCCAACGAACTCAACAAAATATATATGTTACACAAGGGAAATTTTTAGTAAATGATATTTATGGCAAGGGATGGAGAGAGTTCTATTGACATCTAAATGACTTTGGTGTTTGAGGAAGAAGGACCTTTACAAATGGTATAATTGCATGTATATTAAAAAAAAGCTAAAAGTGTACTCATGGTTTACTTGCATTCTATTCGCATATCAAGGAGGATCACAACGCTAATGGTGGTTGGTTGAACTACTTGTCATTTAGTAATTTTGGATATCAAGATCTGAGATATTTTGAACACTGGAGATGTGGCATGTAGAACATTTGGCAGTTATGCATGGAAAGATTGCTCACACAGCATGTACACATAGAAAATACATCAAAAGTCAAGTTTAAATTTCTTAAACCAATTAAACAATGTTATCTTTGAACTCAACATTTCTAATCTATCCTATGGTGTGTGGAAGCAAATAGTTCATGAATCATCTTGGTTAAACCAAGCTCTATTTCAAAAATGTAAGTTAAGCCCAAGTATTGTTGTAGAAAATTGATAGTTGTAACTTTGTACTTCATATCTTTGCTCGGTCACTCCCTTAATTTGTAAGTTTAGGGTTTTAAGCTGCTATTGTCTTTCTTCAAGCTTTATTGGAATAACAATGTCCACTAGTGTGTGTGGTTTAATTCTAGAACCTTTCACAACTTGGGGCCAAGAGGTCGTGTTTGCAAATTCCATTTCGGTAACTAAGTCCTTTATTTCTTTCCTAGCATCTAGCTCTACACATAGTGTGGCTACACTTTGATGTTATTGTTAGTCGTGTGTGTGCAAGTGGAGGATTTGAGTTTAGGCATATATGTTTCAAGAATGGTGATCTAAGCATACTAGTCATTAATGCATTTTGAATGTTCCTTCAACGGAGTTTAGGATTTCTTCCCTAAAAAACAATGCCCCCAAGGTGCAAAAAAGTGTGATGAAAATCATCCTTAAAGATAATCAATTTCTAGTACAAGAAGAAAAATTTTGATAGGAAAATCGCCCATGATTTTCTACAAGAAGACCATGTCAACAAAATGCCCTCTATGTGTAGTAGTTCCTTGAAAAAAAACACTCAAAATTATCCCGCCATTCAGAGTATTGCAGAATGCTCAATGGAGATAACTCATGGTCACTACCACTTAAGGTAAGGTCACTGCAAAAACCCTTTGAAGCATCCTGCACTTCAGATTGCTATGGAATCGCTGTTGGGGAAATCATAGAGACCCTAAAACACAAATCAAATTACATTGTGGCTCAATTTCTTTTTGTTCTATTTTCAAGGGCAAAAGTTGTCGAGGGTTTCATAGATTTTCTGTTTCAGATATCTTTGTAAATTTGTGAGTTCAAAACCTCAGGGGATCATTGAACAACTCGAAAGGGTGTGCCTTTAACGCTTTAAGGAAAATTTCTCATACATTTGCAGAATTGAAGCCGAAAGCTTGAGCTTGAAATGCCTAGAGCCTACAAGTAATAGTAATAATGGTATGAGTAGCAGTAATGTTAATGGTCCCACATTTGTGAAACCCTCTAGTAAAGAATATAAAGATAGTGTTGCGCGCGCACAACAACCTCCCAATTTTGTTCTCTTGTTGTCTCTCTAAGAGAAGAAATTTGGCTCCCCTTCTAAATTTTCTACTGAAAAGCCTCTCATTCTCTCTCGTGCAAATGGAAAAGCTAAAACCTCTCTTCCCACTCTCCGTACTTTACCATTTGTAGCGATTCTTCATGCTTGAAACCTCTCCTACTTCTCCAACTAAGCTCCTTCTCGTTACACCCATTAGTCGGGCTCCTCTCATGTCCAATGATTAAACATTCTATGCATGACCGGATAACTGGTGACTGATAGCCTATCTTGCTTAATCTACACTATGTTGCAGTCATGATTAAGTCTATTTGTGTTACCAACAGTTTTCATTACACATACCATACCAACATGCACGTTTTGTGCCTTCTTGATTTTATGACTAACCATGATCATGAAAGTGTCGTCTATCGTTAGGTGGTTTGATTGTAGCATATATAAGACTCACGCTGGATCTGAATTTCATCTTCGAAGCAAATTAGTCCTCTCAGCTCCTAAACAATATTAACCGCTTCAAACGTCAATTGGTTGTTTTCACGGATCTATATTTATGAGCTACTAACACATCAACTCAGTCCTAATGGATGAACTAAGAGCTTGTACAACACAAATGACACAAGGACTGACATAGCTCAATTCTGGCAAAGCAGTAGTGAGAACGGGGTCCAAACTTTCATTAAAAAATGTCTTTGCTCGCAATTTTGGGCACTGGTCAAAGTGGATTTGTCACTCCTTAAACATGTTAGTTGTGTGAATTGTGCGATTATGATTCCAACGCAATTGATGGAATCAAAATCCAATGTTCGGAAGTGCCAAAACGATTGCCAAGGATTTCCTGTTAAGCAAGCCTCGTTAACCGTGGCCTTCATTAATCATGGATCCACTCAAATGCTTGAATAACATGTTTAGTTATCGCGCTAGAAGTGTCTCTCTGTGCTCCTCGTGTTGCAAAAAACGACACCTCAATTAGAAATCGTACGAGAAAGTTATGGGCTTTCGAACTCAAGCTCTTGTTGTTTCTTGTCGATAAAATAATACTTAGAATTTTTTTTGATTTTGTCTTCCCTTGAAGGAGGAGTTGTTGGAAACTTCTCCAAAATACACTGGAAGAGTTCCTTTGATGAGCTCTGGTTCATACTGGAGGAGTTCCCACAAACTCATCTGAAAGTTCCTTCAAACTCCTCTGAAAGCGAAGGAGAGGTTCCCACAAACTCCTCTGAACAAATTGGAGGAGTTCGTTCAAACTACTTTGAAACAAACCGGAGGAGTTCATTCAAACTCCTCCAAAACAAATCGGAGGAGTTCCCACTAACTCCTCCGAAGAAAATCAAAGCAATTCCCACTAACTCCTCTGAAAGAACAAAACCCTACAAAAATGCCTTTCTTATTTTGGCCATAACTTTTGACTCGAGTGTCTATTTTGCGCATTCTTTATACCGTTGGAAAGGTCTTTCTGAGATCTACAACCTCCTAGTTATATTATTTGAGAAATTCTTCATTAATTGTATACATTTTTTTGGATTATTATATGACACCTTGTTAACAGCCCCAGAGAACACCACACCTCAATCAAAGGTAGAGGAACCAGGAACCGAACTCAGGGAAGCACATGTGAATTCTCACTTGGTTAATTTTTCAGTTCTATGATTTCAAATGTGTAGTGTTAATAGTGTATTTTGAGGATATTTTGTGGTCACTCATCCACTGCATGTTGAATGGTGCTAGGTACTAATTGCAAGAGGAGGTCGTACTTAACATCCTTGCAACGCAATCTACAACCAAGGACAATAGAACATTAAGGATGACATCAATTGTCATAGCAACGGGGGAGCAATGAATGAAATCAAACTCAAATGGATGAAGAGGGAGTTCGAATCCTACTATGATCAAATCTCCTAATATCTAAGCCATTCATTACGTTGGGAGATGTGCACTATAGCTGAGAACTAGGATGGCACACTAGTGCTAAAAGACAAATTCAAAATGTAACTGCCATCTTTGTTCTCTCATGATTACAAAGAGAATAAGGACAAATATTGGTAAATGAAAGGTCACGAAAGGAAGCGGAAGGCTAGGAGTCATGTTGATCTTCAATAAATACGAGAATTGCACCCAAAGAAAGGGCTTTTTGGCTTTTCAAACATTGTACATTTTTGAACTATTTTGGGAATACAATGTTAACTAAAATTGAGAAGCCATTCCTTGGTGCTTTGATGTACTATTGCTGAAACTGTTGATATTGAGAAGCCCTTAGGGCCAACTTTTAATAGAGAGAAAAAATTGCGTGTGTTGCTGCGAACTATTTCAAGTGAAATGTATGCTGTTCACATGGGCTGTAAGGACACATTTGCTAATAGACTTTTCTGATGCAATCTATGTTTCTCTCGCAGTACTGTTATTCTTTCTTATATTATACGTCCCGAGCATATGAGTTGTTGATGTATGCATAGATATGATTTAGAATTTTCTGGTTAAGTATGTGTATACATGTGTTTCTAACTTTGCACCTTCATGACAACTCTCTGACTGGGATCTTAAGTAGAGTTTAGTTTCATTACAACTCATTCACTTACGATAATTCGCTCCTAGATAGGATAGGATAGATCAGAAGTAGATTAGATTTATTTCATGCATTTACATAGTCTTCATCTACATCTTTCGTTTGCATACCCATCCATTTCACCTTCATCGGTGGACCGGGCCGCAACTGGTAAAACCAAAACCAAAAATGGTCGTCGGGCCAAAATCCGAATGGGTTCCCTATTCCAAATGATGATAGGTTTGATTAGGACTTCTTATCGGGGGTAACCCCTATTGTTGACAAAGGGCGATTTTTCCTGCGTCAACAGATAACCCGTTAGATAATAGGAAAAATGAAATGGGTTTATTTCTCCAACTCTCTATGCTACCCCTACGGTAACTTCTATTCCCTATGATACCATTGAGTCCTTGAATCCATCTCCTTATGTTATTGATCTTAAAAGTTGGGGCCTCTTATTATGAGAGATGGGAAGGGATTTGATTGTGGGGCAAAGGCGAAGCAGAATGAGGGAAAGAGTGAAAATGTTGTTGAAAATGGGGAAAACTTGTGTACTTAGCAAGCACATGCCTTGTCTTGCGAGATTAAATATCTCTCGAAGGCGATTACAATTCAACTTTTTGAAACTATCCTGACATGAGTTGAGGTTCTTATCAAATGATAAGAGGATACTGTAACAATAGAACCTTTACCCTACGACATTGGTGAGATCTGATACAAACACTGTAAAATAGCATGATGTGATGAAGACGACAAACCCTTAGTGTCTTGTGTCACATAAACATAAAACACCCATAGATTCCCGCTCTTATGAACAATACCAACAAATAAACCCCCAACAACAAATATATAAGTTTTTCTAGCCAACTTATGATTATTACTTTATTCTTCTTACGAAATTATACTCTTCAATCACAAGGTCATAGTATTTGAACCTGGTGCTCTAATACCATATGTAAGATTCAAAATTTCATCAATGCATAAAGACATGTAATTGCAAATTGAAATAAAAAGGCATGGTACCAACTAGGCTAACTAGCAAGTGATATCTATGATAGAATCCACATCACAACTAAAATTAAATAGACCACTGTATGCGTCAGATAAGCAGCGCAGATTGAAAGAAAACTTACTTGGAGGATAGCTAATAAGCTTTCTTGATGATGAGGATGGTCGAGCTCCAAATGATCCCTCAACCAACAACAAAATGGGAAACCAAGTTTGGGGGATGACTCTCCTTCCAACCAACCCCTTAGTCTACCACTGAGAGCCCCCAAGCCCTCAATCATAAAACTCTGCGAGCCTCTCTCACAATATCCTCAACATGAAACCCAAGCCCCAAAAGAAAAATCCCAAAAGTCAAGATGCCCTCAAAACCTCCTCAACATCCATTAAATAATGATTCTTCAATTATATCCAAGCAAAAATCCCCATGCATATACTCCACTTGTCATCCAAGCAATTACCTTTTATCTTTACTTAACAATGGAGCTTTACTTTTATTTCCACTTTATTTGCATCTTTTATTAGCTTTTCCTTTAAATTCCACTTTATTTAATTTTAGTTATTTTTTTCTTTTTACTTTATATTTTTTTTCTAAGTAACAACTTACATATCCTAGGAACCCCCCCCGGGCATTTACCCTCATTTCGGGGATGGTACCTAGTGTAAACCCTAGATTCTTCATGGCACAAATCTAGGTCAACAACAGTTTTCAAAGCCGTCACAACAATATACTTGTTAAGAGCACAACATGTCACTTGCAGGAGTTGAACCTGGGGGAGGATAACACTCCTCTCAACCACCCGAGCTAGAGCCAATTGACAACTTTTGACTTTGTATTATATAATTAGTTTATTATTATTATTATCGTTGTCGTTGTTATTTATTTATTTTTCATCACCAAAGTTCAAGACTAACTCAAATACATATAATACGGGGCATTACAACAACCATGTGGAGATCTTGGGCAAATGCCATGACAGCTAACGTGGTAGCCACATACCCATGATTTAGTTAATCAATAAATGTCACGTTGGATAATGCTCACCGCTAATAACAATGAATTGTAAAGTCTGATGCACCTCGATCATATGCTTAAGAAGAATGAAGGATGTGGCATATCGTGTCTATGTTGGATTTATGAACCCCTTATTTGCATACATCGTATAATTAACTAATAGGTGTTGTGGTTACAAATAAACTTTTGTCTCTCCCTTGTTTCCAAAATAATGTGGATGATCCAAGAAATTTTACCAATGTCATTAAGTGCATATTTAGTGTATGTACACAACAAGGAGTCCAAGATATATGTTTTCACTTGTTTTGAATAGTTAACTTTACAGATCTACAAACTGGTGTTGCATCTGTGATTAGAAGGGCCAACATCCTCAATTTCATTCTTCAATACCTTGTATTGGAAAGACGAGACCTTGATCTTTCCAATACAGTCATTTGCCCTTAAAAATTAAGACCCTTCTAAAGAGCTTACATTAATGTTTATAAAGGGTCTCTACCTAATATTTGTTTATAATCATCGATAGGGGAGTGGTTTTACAAAACACTCTATTGACAGGGTTACAGTGAAACCTTTTGAGGTACTAGTCTCAAGTGTGACACATACAGGTTCAAAGGTCACCACTTCTGTGACACTTAATTGATGCCTTTATAGGTTTCATATGGTGAATTTATCCCTTTGGCAGCAAAGTATAGTCTGTTGGTTACGTATGTTACAATTTCCAGCTTAAACAGACGCTATATGAAGAGAAGGCAAAATTGTCTTCTTTTGCCTATGATTTTGAAGGCATAAATAATTAAAAGTCATAGATTCTAATGTTATACTTAAATAAAGTATATTTGGCAAAATAAGACATACTTTATGGGCAATCAAATGAGATTTTATAAAGTATAACAAGACAGATTGTAAAATTCTGAAGAACTAGAAGGCTGCCCAACAGGTCTGTCTTTGACCTCTTGTTGGGCTCTAAGTTTAAGTTCTCAAAGCTTCCCTTGCTGCTGTTTTAGGACAGCAAATGGGTCTGAATTTTCTACTCTCAAATCTGCCTTCAAACTTATGATTGGATGCTCTTTTTAAGGTGCCCTTGCAAGTGTTTAAATAACTGATGTTAGCACATGCAAATACCTTAAAAACATACAACACTCCTCTAGATCTTTTAACTAATTTACAGCTGATAGAAAACTAAGCATACATGAAAATTGAACCCACAGTGTTTTTGGTCAACATGACCATGGACAAAACCCCCCAGGGAAAACCAGTTTGAGATAGATGTATATATATGGAGTGCTACAAGCAAAGAATACAGCCAGGAAGATAAATACAAGGGAACCTGAACTCCTTGCAAGCTCCTCTCAAGCTTTGCAATAGATTCCTTGAGAAATGCGCCCCTAGAAGAGTGTGCCCCCTTCTCCCTTGAGACTAGTGTGCCCTTGACTTTCCCTTCGCTGTTTGAGAAACCCTTGCACACAAAACTCTCTTTGTATGCTGCCTCAAACCTGCACCAATCAGATCTCAGTTTGCTGCCCTCAAAGTATGTAATGTTCCCAACCCAATATGCTGGAAAATTTTTAAGTTTTAAGTGTTTTGTGGCTGTGGTATTTTGTCAAACACTTTGCTGATTTTATTCTCTTGAGTTGCGCTGGGGTTTATATTGTTGGTTTTATGTGTGTTTGCAGCCAACAAATATTGAAGATATAGCAAGGGAATATACTCAACAAGATGCAGGATCAATAACACAAGAAATAATCACAAAGACCTCAGATCTGATTTTTTATTCATATATAGCTGAACTCATACAAAATGGAGCAGATCTGGAATACAAATAAGAGAGTAGAGTATATGGCTGATAATGCCTCCAACATACACTAGAGAGATGAAGATATAGGCTTCCAAAAGCCTCCTCAAGCTGAACACCCAAGAATATAGAAGATCCAACTCATCCCTAGCTGAAATGTGATGTTCTCCCTGCACTATGCGCCCCTCACTGGCTGTAGCAATCCAAGAATTCGGCCTCTTTGAAGATGGCCTCCAAACCACTGAAACCGAGTGCCAAAATGTAGATCGGGGGTTAGAGAAACCCTCTGATGAACCTCCAAGCTATTGGGAATAATCTCCCACTACAACTCACAAGATCCACTATGCACAATGCACCCTCCTGAAGAGAAACACACCCTCCTTAGTGATAGGATGAATGGGTTGAAGAATCCACTCAAACAATGATGCAAAAAAACACTAGGGTGATGGCAAATGATCCTGGAGTGAGATCTATTGAAGATCCAGTCTCTCCAAAGCAAATCGAATTGATCTTCCTCAACTGGTGCGCCCCACCTACTGGAAACCCTCACTGGTGTGCCCCCCTTGCGAAACTAATGGCTGAAGTAACTCTGATTTGATGTAGAATGGTGAGGGAGAAATCTTTCACCTCCTTGGCCAAGCTTGGATAAGGAGCATTGGAATCTTTCACCACCGAGCTGATCTCTAGGGTTTGTTCAGTCAAAACCCTCAAAACCCCCAAGTGCATGGGCTCTCTAGCAATAAGCCAGATATCAAAATGATAAACAACATAATGAGAGAATAAAGGCCCCCATCTCTCTTTTATCCCCTCTGTTCACCTTTTGTCTCCAAGTGACTTTTACTTTATTTTATTATTCCTTAATTAAATCACTATATTAATTAATTAACCATTTTACCTCTAAAAAGTGATTTATCGATCCTCATGGATTCTCTGGCCACTGAAAGTCGCTCCTCATCATCTTATCCTATAGTGCTCTTCTTCTCGATTCCGATGAGGTATTACACTAAGAGGTTTCACCAAGTATCATGCCCAATATGACCTTATTAGTGAATTTAATTAAAATATGACCCATAATAATTCAAAATTACAGAAATCGTCGGAATGCAACAGAACCAAAGCCAAGTTGTGAGGAATGGATCCTGATGATGAAATATGATGAACGATGCAAATCGGGCCCAATAAGACCCCTCAATATCTCTGAAACTCACTGTCAATCCCATTTGACTACTCTGGTAGGCATCCCACTCTGTAACATAGCAACAACCAAAATTGGGGACATTACAGTCCCTGCTAAAATATTGCTTGTCCTCAAGCAATAACTGAATCAATATACATATGATACCGGGGTCCCATATCTACCTGTGTGACATAAAGTATGGTTCCCTCAAGATGTGGCCCCTTCGAGTGCTCTCCACGCATGATCCCCAAATGCTCTTGATGAGTAGAATGATCATGTGCCATAGATACTCGATCAACTCCTCAAGCAACCACTCCACTCGGGTATCAACTCCACCAAAATCTGGACTACCAAGCACTCCAATACCTGGATCCCATATCAAGATGCAAACTGCAGTGCCCTGTGAAGTATAGTCCTGTAAGATATCACCACCAGGAGTCTCCTAAAAACAACACACGACCTCTACCAGAAATGAGTCTTACCTCCATGACCATACCAAACCCAACACGACCTCTACCGACTAAACATGTTGATGCCATAGTGAGGTACTACAAGACCTCAACGAGTCACTGACAAGTGTCGTGCTCCCCCCAATACTGAAGCTCACTTGAAAATCAAAGTGATTTCCCCTTGCCAAGATCCACTCGCCTCTATTAGTCAATAAAATGCCCAGCCCTGTAATTCCAGGGTCCCATGCTAATATCTGAAAGGAACCATTATGAGGATGCTGCACCACTCTGATCATGACTGTCTGCTCAAAGTATACATACTGGATCCCCCACTCTTGGATCCTCATGCTAAACTTGTGATGATTGGGCCTGCTATCAAAAAGCTGAACCTGTAAAGGTATCCCTGTGGAACCAAAATCTGCCCATCCATCGCTAAACTCAATCACAAGTATCATTAGGGAGGACCTGTCTCGCCATATAGAATAGATCCCAACAAGCCCTCTCAAAGTAATCCAAGAGGGAAGACTGCTCCTCGCAAGTGTCACCACTATGCTGAAGTGTTGAGTCCTCAACACTGCCTGATAGGGAAGATGAAGAACATGCGTTGTCATCCTGTCCATCCAATTGCCCCTCAGATGCGCAAGAGTCACTAGCCTCATCGGACTGCTCCAAATAGGCATCTATGGTTGCATCCTCATGCATCTCCTCATCCTCACTGTCATAGTGCACCTCAACAATGTGCACCTTCCCTTTACCTTTGCATCTGTGATCTGGCTCCCAAGGCACTTTGCAACTGTAGCAAAACTCCCTGCATCTAATGGGTGTAGGATTAATCTGTGCTCTTGTCAATCCACTAGTTGGTGGGAATGTTTCCTTTGCTATGCTTCTCCAATAATGGATTTCTTCCATTTTTTTGGCCCAATGTGTAACCTTATCTTTGCTCCACCTAGGATTTTTGATGGATACTGTTACCGTCCTAATACACACTTGCTAACGTGAGCTAAGTCCTGCTCACTTAGTGTGTCCTTGGAGGCACAATTTTCTTAGTCCACACTGTCACCTTGACTAGAACCTCTTCCTTCTAGGCTTACTCCTATAGAAGCCAAGGGGGGTTGTCCCTAAGTTGCTAAGTTAATTTTAGAGTTAAGTATTCTAGGAGTTAGTTTTATTTTGTTATAGGCCAAAGGGAAAGCTAGCCTATGATGACAAGCAACAATGCATGTGCAAGTCTAAGTCTAAATGAGAGTCAACCCTTTCCTAAGTCAACTAAGGACTAGTGCCTAATGTTGGGCTATGGGGTCAACTACGTTTGAGGGTGTTTCAATTACAAGAAGTGTTACAAGTAAATCAAACTAAACTACCCCAAACCAAGATTAGAATTATACAAAAGAATAATTAAGTGTTATAGAGCTTACAAGTTACTAACATACATCAAATAGATACAAGATAGACAAATGTACAA
>ML852736.1:0-10076 GCA_009831015.1 Picea engelmannii | reverse complement strand
TATTAACCCACGCAGGGGTGCGGTAATCCCGCTTACAAAATTTGATGCTGGGGTATCAGATACCCAAGTAGAACCAATAATGTCTTCCACATAGATGAATACTTCATGGCACATGAGTTGACCACCGTTGCTAAATGGGCGGTCAACAGATACAAACTATTGGAATGTTACTTGCCCTTAATGTCTCACTAAGGGCGTAATATTCCTCATCACAATATATGATCTCTTCTGCAAAATCCACAAACTCCATCTTTCCTCTAGATCATTAATGTATATCATAGGCTGGCGAAGGAAATTTGCTTTGATACCACTGTAATGTTCCCAACCCAATATGCTGTAAACATTTTAATTTTAAGGTTTTAAGTGTTTTATGGTTGTGGTATTTTGTCAAACACTTTGCTGATTTTATTCTCTTGAGTTGCGCTGGGGTTTATAGTGTTGGTTTTATGTGTGTTTGCAGCCAACATATATTGAAGATATAGCAAGGGAATATACTCAACAAGATGCAGGATCAATAACACAAGAAATAATCACAAATACCCGAGACAAACAAAATTCTCTCAGACAAGAATTATCCAAAATACTTGGAATATAACAAAGTAATCCATGTAGGACTCTAAATAATATATGAATAGATAAGATAAGATAAGATGATTACAATTGAGAATGAGGGCCTGCTTATATACCCACACAGGGGTGCCCTTTACCAATTGCCATGTCCTTTGAGACATGACCTTTCATTATTAATAATTATTATTTATTAATTATTATGTTATGAATATCTATGGTATATGTATATTTATGTTCATAACATTGCCTTTCCCTTAAAAATGCTTTGTCCTCAAAGCATACTTGGAAGACTTATCTCTTGCGCTAGCTTGTAATTATTGTCGCATGATTCTTCATTATCGAGTTAGTAATCGTTGAGGACCTGAGACGATATGATCTTTTAAGTGCTGAGCAAAACTGTCGCATTGTAAAGGAGTCTGCCCGTCCCAATTCGATCTTCTGCATGGGGAGTTTATAGGGTTGTTGGAAAGAACTTGATGTATTTTGACTCCCATGATAACTTCTATTTTGAGCATCACTTGTAGCTGAAGTAATATTCTTCGACATACTGGTCATTTGTTTCTGTTGATACAAGAATTGGCTAAAGTATCGATTTTTGTGATTAGGATGTTGATAAGGCATCCTTGCAACTTGATCCTTACTTCGTATACTTGTAGTTTTTTGTTGTTTAACTTTTGGAATTGAATTTTCTTCATGGCCTTGGATTGTTTCTTCTTCGACATTTGAAGACCTCTTTACATCAATTGGATTCACATCCTTTTGAGTTGTAAGGTTGATTGGTTTTATATTAATTCCTTTATCCAGCATTGAGACTTTTACATCTAACGACTTCTCTAGTTCCATAGGTTCAGTCATTGTCTCTTTATCAATTATTGATGTTTTGTAATCTAACTATTCTTGTAAGGACTTCTTATCATGCTTAAGCCTTTTGATTTGCATTAGTAAATCTTGATTATGTCGTTTTAATCGTAAAATTTCTTCTTTATCTTCTGACTTGTCATCTTTATTTTTTGATTCTAGATTCTCCCTTCTTTCATCCTTTAAGCTTTTAATTTGTTCTAGTAACTTTTGATTAAGGTTCCTTAGGTAGGAGCTTTCTTCCTCTTTTTCCATTAATTTCTCTTTGAGACCTTGATTTTCTTGTTCAATTTTTTGAAAACACCGCTTCTTCTCCTTGGATTTCATGATTTTTGCAAGTAGTTTCTGATTATGATTTCTTAGGCGAGAAATCTCTTTGTCTTTTTCAATGATGATTTTGTCACATTCTTGTTGTCGATCTTGCAACTTTTGTATTGACTTCTAGTTATCTGGAAGGATCACTTCTGATATGTCCTTCAGGTCTTCTAATGATGGAGCTTCTGAAATTGACTTCATTGTAGCGTCCTGTAATGTGAATTTCTTCTTCTTATAAGAAAATGTTAAAAACTTTCTCCTTGTGTTGAAAATAAAAGTACCTAATGTATCTACCCAAGTTGACCCTAGAATTATATCAACACTGTCTCCATAGATTGACACGACATTGAATTGAGCTATGAATTTGTAATCGCCCATAGACAGCTGTAGGTTCTTAATGTCATATTTCTCATTGGAAAGACATGTGTCATTTTCAATTATATTTGACTCGAAAACCATTAATTGGTTTGCCATGCCAACGTTAATGTGATTTTTCCTAGCAGTCGGGCAAATAGCGATGTTGATATTCTTTCCCTAAATAATCCCATTAACATTTAATAAGGGATCCACATATTTTTTATAAGTAGAGGGAAATCTTTCTTGTTTTTTACCACAAAACTCCATTTTTTGTTGTTGTTTTTGTTGCAAATTTACGGTAAATAATACTTTGATTTTTAATGTAATACCCTTGGTGTTTGTAACTTCTTTTTTTCAAAGGGAATTGAATACCTTTTTAATTGAACTTTACCTCTCCACTTAACTTCTAATTTCTCTGATTTATGTCTCCCTTGGACTTCTTGGAATATCACTTTTATTCCTTTAATAACCCTTATAATATAGGATAAACTTAGGATATAATAAAATAATCTACTTTTGAATTGGTACTTTTATAATTTCTTTAATAATATATATATATATATATATATATATATATATATTGGTACTTTTAAAATAATACTTTTTATATGAGTTTGGGGAATATAATAATTTATTCCTTTCACTTTATAAATATTATTTAATACTCTTTGTTTTGTTTTTTCTTAATCTTAGATTGAAAGATCAACCCTTTGAAATATAATATCTCTTTTTGCTTTATTTTCTTTTAACTTAAAGCAAGAGTACTTTATTCATCGAATAAAATATTCTGTTTCTTTTTTTTCTTTTTTTTTTGACCTTTTAAGTTTGTATTTAATGAAAAGTACTTTAATGTACTTTATGCACTTAATATATATGCAACAACTAATGCGTCATTCACTATTGGGTCGCAACCCTTGTTTTAATTTGACCTTAGCTTATTCACAAACCCAATATCCTCTATTACCCAAGTATGATTAATCTGTGATCCTCAATATTCTTCCGTTGCAAACAATACTAGATTAGTCACTCGAACCTCAAACGATGGATAACAACTCCGACCTCGAACGACGTGATGGTCATGCGAGTGTTGTCAAGGGTCACGACATGTCATTTGGCGTCCTTCCAATGGAATTTCAACAACAGACTCTGAATTTGAGAGCAGCTCTATACTGTAACTGATATACGTCCAAAAGATACAGTCCACGAATTTTTACTGTAGTTATTTCAAATTTGGTTGTGTCAGGTCTGGGAATTGGGATTGAGTGACAGGGTTGGGGAGTCACGATTTGGGGTTACAAAAATGGGGGCCACGGAATTTGGGGGTTCCATGAGAGTGGACAGGACGGGACGGGAGTGGGACGGGTGGGAAAGGACGCTGCGGAAGAGGTGACGGAAATTGTGGGACGGGGATAGGGTCGGGGGGGTTACGGGGGACGGGGAAGGGGAACAGGTAAAAGTTACGGGGGAAAAGGGAACGGGGGAATGGGAGGGCTGCGAAAGAGGGAGGGAATGGAGTTAGGGAACAAGGTACGGGATAGGAAAGGCTGCGGGAGGGATCGGGAAGGCTGCGGGAATGGGACATCGGGTGTGGGAGAGGGTTGGGGACAGGTCGTGGGGAAATGGGGAGGGGTTACGGGGATGTGAGGGAGTGAGTGGGGACGTGAGGGCTACGGGAGGTGTGAGCGGGGTTTTTTTTAAATTTATTTATTTATTTAATTTTTTAATACTATATATATATATATATATATTTTTTTTTTTAATAAATATATATTTTTATTATTATTATTATTATTTTTAACAGAAATTTTTACTTTTATTTTTTTAATGGCCAAGGGCCTAAAAGTGGTCAAGGACCAGATAATAATTCAGAGAAACTCTGAATATTATTTTATTTTTATTTATTTTTTTATTTTTTTGGTGTGGCTGGAAGCTTGTATGGCCAAAGGCCTAACCTTGGTCAAGGACCAAGAATTCAGAAAAATTCTGAAAATACTTGAGTGTGGCCAAAGGCCGGATCAAAACTTAGCTCTGATACCAAATGAGACAAACAAAGTTCGCTCACACAAGAATTATCCAAAATACTTGGAATATAACAAAGTAATCCATGTAGGACTCTAAATAATATATGAATAGATAAGATAAGATAAGATGATTACAATTGAGAATGAGGGCCTGCTTATATACCCACGCAGGGGTGCCCTTTACCAATTGCCATGTCCTTTGAGACATGACCTTTCATTATTAATAATTATTATTTATTATTTATTATGTTATGAATATCTATGGTATATGTATATTTATGTTCATAACAATACCTCAGATTTGATTTATTATTCATATATAGCCGACCTCATACAAAATAGAGAAGATGTGGAATACAAATAAGAGAGTAGAGTATATGGCTGATAATGCCTCCAAGATACACTAGAGAGATGAAGATATAGGCTTCCAAAAGCCTCCTCAAGCTGAACACCCAAGAATATAGAAGATCCAACTCGTCCCTAACTGAAATGTGATGTCCTCCCTGCACAATGTGCCCCTCACTGGCTGTAGCAATCCAAGAATTCGACCTCTTTGAAGATGCCCCCCAAACCACTGAAATCGAGTGCCAAAATGTAGATTGGGGGTTAGAGAAACCCTCTGATAAATCTCCAAGCTATTGGGAATAATCTCCCGCTCCAACTCACAAGATCCACTATGCACAATGTGCCCTCCTGAAGAGAAACACGCCCTCCTGAGTGATAGGATGAATGGGCCAAAGAATCCACTCAAACAATGATGCAAAAAGGCACTAGGGTGATGGCAAATGATCCTGGAGTGAGATCTACTAAAGATCCAATCTCTCCAAAGCAAATCGAACTGGTCTTCCTCAACTGGTGCGCCCCACCTGCTCGAAACCCTCACTAGTGCGCCCCCTTGCCAAACTAATGGCTGAAGTAACTCTGATTTGATGTAGAATGGTGAGGGAGGAATCTTTCACCTTCTTGGCCAAGCTTGGATCAAGAGAGGTGGAATCTTTCACCACTGAGTTGATCTCTAGGGTTTGTTCAGTCAAAACCCTCAAAACCCCCAAGTGCATGAGCTCTCTAGCAAGAAGCGAGATATCAAAATGGTAAACAACATAATGAGAGAATAGAGGCCCCTATCTCTCTTTTATTCCCCCTGTTCACCTTTTCTCTCCAAGTGACTTTTACTTTATTTTATTATTCCTTAATTAAATCACTTTATTAATTAATTAACCATTTTACCTCTAAAAAAGTGATTTATCCATCCCGATGGCTTCTCCGGCCACTGAAAGTCACTCATCATCTTATCCTGTAGTGCTCTTCCTCTTGATTTTGATGAGCTATTACACTAAGAGGTTTCTCCAAGTATTATGCCCAATATGACCTTCTTAGTGAATTTAATTAAAATATGACGCATAATAATTCAAAATTACGGAAATTGTCAGAATGCAACGGAACCAAAGCCAAGCTGTGCGGAATGGATCCTGATGATGAAATATGATGAACGATGCAAGTCGGGCCCAATAAAACCCCTCAATATCTTTGAAACTAGCTGTCAATCCCATCTGACTACTCTGGCAAGCATCCCACTTTGTAACATAGCAACAACCAAAATTGGGGACATTACAAAGTAGTGCCTGCAAGCTTGCACCCTCTCTCCAAGAGTGTGCCCTCCCACTAGTAAGAACTCTCCAACACCAAGCTTGAAGCTCCAAGCTTCCTTGCGCCCTCCATGAACATGTGCGCCCAAGCAAGCTGCTCCAAACTCTCAATCCTCACTTCCCTTCTCCTCACCAAACTCTCAAGGTGATCAATTGAAAAATGAACGCCTCTCTTTGCCCTATGCGCCCCCTTAAGCCATCCTTAGGCCAAACCTAGAGTTGAACGACCAAGATCAACTCTAATCAATGGTTGTTAAAAATAGTTCAGAAACTCACTATATCATACTCAGATTTCGGTCTCCAATTAAGTCTCAACAATCGAGCATGAAAACCCAATACTAACTTTACTTAATGAGCAGAAACACTAAATAATATAGATCTGGAACTAAATCAGCAGTGGAATCATTTATGAACAATAGACAAAATACACATTTGGCACTAAAAATTTGGGCAAAATCCCATGAAGAATAACACAAGAAAATTGAACAAAATTTAAGGAGAATGCTTCTTTATTCAGCTTTAGGGAAATTCTGAGTACAACAACAATACACTTTCAACACATTTATAATCTGTACTTTCACACTATCTGAGCAAAAATTTCACACAATTTCTTGTACAACACAGTCTTGAAATCAGAACTTGATTTCCTGTACAAAAGGTACAGACTGTACAGTCACAAACAACAGAAATAATGCCTCGATTTTCATGCCCAGAAGTGGTACAGAACTGTACCTTGCTGTACAGATTTATCTGTAGTAGAAAAGCACCAAGAAATTAGTGCATAAGCTCAGCCTTGATTTCTGTGCTTGGCTGTAGCTGCAAGACCAACAAAACTTGTTGTACGACATCCACAAATTTGTATTGTACAACCTCCTTGCTGTACGATACTCTTTAATGCTGAAACGACCTTGAAGTGTGTGCCAATCCCTCTCGTAGGGTTGCATTCCAACCTCCACTGTTGAAACTCTTTCCCTCCAAGCTAAGAAACCTTCTCGGGATGCGTGCCCCTTCACCTTCCCTCAAACTCTCCTCAAAAAGTGCACCCTCTCTCTCCCTCATGAGATGCCTTTAAGCAATTTCGAAATGTAACTACCCTAACCCTTGGTCTTCCAATGAGATTGACGGTCAAGATTAGATCTTGCCCTCATGAGATCAACGATCACGACTTAATCATTCGCTGAGGTCACTTAAGTCACTAAAGTGACCCATAACATCATAAAGTCACTTTTAGATTTAAAAATTAAAAGACCCACTTTATAAAGTTACTTTATAAAAACTCGTTATAAAGTCACTAGGGAGAAAGTGTGCTCGGTCACTTCCGCATGCTGAGCGCCGCCAATGCAGAAATACCACCGAGCTACCAAATTCTAACAATGGTGAGATCTCATCTCAAGTATCTCACTTAGAAAACCCACTTTTGGTAAAGTTTCCTTAGTTTTCCTTATGTCTCTTAATTCACCCACTTAGTGAATTAATAGTCATTTTTTCCTTTAGTGACAAATTTCACCTTTTTAACTTAGGATAAAGTCCATGTGAAATTAGACATAAAGTAAAGAGTACAAAGGTCAAATCAATTCCCTCTTGTGGTTAGAGACACACAACCACAAGGGGACCACTTCCCAAGGTGCACCAAAACTCAACATAGATTATGGGCAATCGAATTAGATTTATATCGTATATGATGTATATACTTTGTGTGTGATGAAATTATATTTGTGTGGGATGTATTGCAACGTTGTGCATCCATATTTTTGTAGCAAAGGAAGACATATTGCAGCCCTATGTACCCGTTATTTTTTCAGCACAAGAGGGTGCATACGTGGCAGGTCATTGTGGAGATTCATGACAGGTTTCCAATTGATGGCAACATGGGAGTGTGTTTGATGGTGGCACCTTTGGTAGTTCGATTAATAAATTTAACACCACATTTCACAGAGGTTTTGCAACAATTTATTGCAGCATACTCATCCATTTACTGCAGCACATTAAAAGTTTTATGGCAGCTAGTGTTGAGGTTTATGGCATCTTAGAAAGACACTTAATTGCAACGTGTATCCAAGAGATTATGTGATTGAATATTCTCATTGAATTTTTTATTTGTTTTTGGAAAGTGTTGCTTGTTATCTCGTAGCCTAGGGATAACTATGGAGATCATGTCTTGAGGCCCACAGGTCCTAGACATGGAGTATCGAGAGCCATACGACTTGAGCATGGCCTCGAAGGGCCCCTCTTTTCTTCAAGTGCAGTCCACTTATCACCAACAACAGTATCCATCCCACCAGCTTGGTCCTGAAGTAGCGGTGAGTGTCCATGAGGTAATGAGTCCGGGTATCATGGTATGTAACACTCTGATTTTTGAAGCACTTGAATATGTTGTATTGAATCCTTCTTCATTTAATGACGTTGCTTGGAAATTATGCTCTTTGCATCATTCATACCTGGAAGGGTAACATGGTTCCCTAGTAAGTTGATTTCCCTTTAGGATGGGTTGCTACTGGATGGGTCTGTGAAAAGTCATCGTCTTTTCCCTCCATACTTACCATTTTCCATCTTTATGCCTTTCATTTCCCCTATTCTTGTTTGGGCATTGGGATTGGCTACACTAGGAAGGGTTGTACCTTACCTTGTGGGAAGAAGGGGCTGAAGGCCCAAGAGGGTAAAAGTAGCTGGCAAGAGTTAAAAGCCAATGTTGAAACCTTTGAGATGCTTCACCCAGGGATCCCCGAGAAAGCAGTGAAAAGCTTCTCAGTAAGAAAATGGGACCCATAAGATACATAAACACTCAAGGTACTAGTTGATGGATAGGAGGTCTCATCACGAGCTGACCTATTATGACCATGGGCATGTAGCGGTATGATACTACGACCTATCTGGTCACCAAACCTGGGTAGTGGCTCTTGGTGGCATAACCAAGAGAAAGGGGGTCTCATCACGATCCAACCTTCTCATTTCCGTGAAATGTTTGTGGTAACGTTGTCACCTCTGGTCATCAAGCGAGGACAATGGCCCTCAACTATTCCCTTGAAGCACAAGAGAAAAAGATCAAAAGAAATAAAGCTAAGAATAAAAGGCAATGAATGGGCTAGGAAACAATTGCATTTATGACAAGGTGCAATTCGCCCTCTACAAAGGCATCCACAGGTAAGACTTTTCATTTCCCTGTTATTACATGCAACCGATGCCCAAACACTTACCCGTTGCCACCTCATACACTTACATGACTTGGATTAGATCCCACTTCGGAAACACCCCAAACTTAAGAGAGGTTAGCCCAATAGAACACCTTGAGACCTTCTCCAAACCTAACTTGTCAAATTAAAGGTCAAAAGTTTTGTATAAATAAACATAAAGTACTCTCATTTTTACATCACAACTTCTCACATAAGAGAAGGGGTCTGAAATTTGCGCCCTAGTGAGGGCTATTGGCTGAAACATGGTTGCACGGAGCGGGAGCGTTTTAGAGAACGGGAGCGTCGGGAGCGTCATTTTCCAAAATTTTTTGGGAGCGGAGCGTCTCGGGAGCGTTTTATATATATATATATATATATATATATTGCATTTATATTAAAAAAAAACATGTAGAAAGACAAATTAGTTGCAGAATATATGATATTATGAAAACATGCACATTTGTACATTAATATAGATAGAAATGGCATCCATGGACCATAGTACATCAAAGATTAATCATTCAAAATTCACATTTCAAGGCTCAAGCATCAACCATCTAGATTCTAGCAATTACAAACTTACATAATACAAACTGACAAACCAACATACAAAATTTTAAGCCATATTGATATAATAGAAAGTAGACCATAAACTTATGAAATAACATCAGTTATCCAGAATCCAGATTCCAACAACTGTCAACAATAACATGACTCATGACTCATGAGTATGACCAAATAGTTATGTTTACAAAATAGGCCATCTTCTAGATTCTAGATTCTATACTATGTAGACTATGACATATAAACTTTAAAGTAATGAAAAATGAGAAACATGGAACAACTATCCCGGGAGCTTCCTTCCACCACCACGATTGCTGCGTGGGCCTCTTTGTGGTGGTGGTGGAGCGGCAAAAGTAGCTGTAGAAGACCTCGGCGGAAGTGAAGATGAAGCCCCTAGTGCTGTAGCTGGATTCCTAGACACGGGGAACACGACAGTGGATGGAGGTCGCATCTCGACATGTTCATCATCATTCAAAAGAGCATTCTCCAATTGCTCTAAAAACAATACTCCATCCTCCAAATTATCCTCCTTTGGATTGTTGTCCCAATGCTTCAAGTTTTTATCCATCTTTGCT
>ML852735.1:9203-30119 GCA_009831015.1 Picea engelmannii | reverse complement strand
TCTCAGCCAAATCACCCTCTTCCTCTCAACTCAATGTGTCTCTCACACCTTCACACTCTCTGTGAGTCTCACACATTGTGCATGTGATGCTCTCACCTCCTCATACAATGTTTGACACAAGTACATGAGCAAGACTCTCTCTTTCTCCTATGCACTCATTGTGTGCCTCTCACTCTCCTTAGATATGTTTTTATAATATCCTAATGACTAAAACCATATCTCCAAAGTGATCAACAATCAAGATATGATATTGATATCTTGAAATCAACGACTGTGACTTAATGATCCAGGTGGATATCAATGGACACCCACCTTTTCCGGTTGGCTCAAAACAGTTTTCTGACAAATTTGGCAATTTACTATTTTTAGCAGTTTTTAACTTCCATGGGCATTTTGAGGGCCCAAATGAATTTTTTTTCAAGATCTAGGTTCTCAATGATTGCCAAAGGAATTATTGAGCCCCCAAAATGAATCTCCTCAATGATACCTTTCCAACGAGCTATCATACGCCTAAAACGGAGATCGTATGCAAAAGTTACGACCCCGAGAAGTTGATGTACTAACTTACCCAAACGGGGCCCACATGACTTTTGGCGCTTCATCTCCTAGGGTTAGGTTTTTGGATGTCTAGGGTTTTTGGAATTCCTATTTATTGTAAAAATTCCTTCAGAGCCTCATTGTAATCGTCTTCTTGTGAATGCGAGTAGCCGTCACATCTCTTCTCAGAGATAAGCTGTCACCATTCTAAAGAGTCTTTCACTTTGTATGTTTACAGTCTTTGTACATTTCTTTGATTAATAGAAATCATGTATTACTGTATATCTATGTTTATGGTTTCATATCTGATACATTTATGTTATATTATTTAATATCTTCAATATATCTATGCATTTATTTATTATATCTTCGCTCGCATTTCGTCCCGAAAATAATTTGGATTAGTGGTATCAGAGGAGGCTGCTCTTGATCATTTTTTCAGTGCATGTCCCTAACGAGATTCGAGTATAGAAAATTGGGTCTCGAGCTTGTCTCTCTTGAACACAATCGTTCTCGCACACCCAAGAAACCCTCAATGGCGGAAGAAAATAAAAACGATGGAGCAAACGATCCTATCAATATGTTGTTTGAGCAAGCTCTCACGGGACAGAGGGACGAAATGATGGAGATTTTTGCCCACGTCCTTCAACGCCTGTCGATAACAATAGGTGCATATTCATCAAGCGACCACTTTGGAGGCACCTCACCTTTCAAGGTACAAGTTAATTTTTATATTCTTGTATTTGAAGTACAGATAGATGCCAAAGCGCTAGAAAAATGGTTAACTCTGCTAGATGGTTATTTCTTTGTTCACAATTTTTTCGACAAAGAAAAGATCACCTTCACGCTCCTTAAATCTCTCCCTCGTGTCAAACATTGGTTGGAAACTTACTGGGAGCAAATTTCCATAAAGGAGTCTGGAATATATGGGGTCGATCCCACTTGGGATTTTTTTATGGATGCAGTAAAGGAACAGTATTACCATGTTGGTAACTATGAGGACCAATAAATGAGATGGACCACACTGTGGAAAGAGAGGGGCCAAGCAGTTCCAGAGTTCACCAATGCCTTCCATACCTTGCGCACCAAGCTGGGTATCAAAGACTCCAAGTAACATTTGGTTATGAAATACCATGGGGCTCTACACAGATACATCCAAACTGAAATGGATTTTCTAGACATCTCATCACTCGATGATGCTTATCGATATGCTATCAAAATCGAGTAGAAATTTAAGCACTAGAACAAACAGGAGTTCGGGTCTAAAAATCCACAACAACCAAAGTATGACAAAGACAACCCTAACAAACAGAGTCCCGAAAACTAGTCCAAGACACAGGAAAAGAAGGGTCACAAGAAGACAAAGAAGGACACCGAAAAATGGTGTGATTTCCACATAAGCCCTTGGCACAACACCAATGAATTTCGCTCAAAAAAGTCATTGGTGGTCGAGATCAAAGACAAGGAGTTGAACCCTAATTCAAAATATGAATCTAAAAATACTGGTAAAGGACAAATCATTGACGTAGACCCCACTGCTATTGTCGTGATCACAACAATTCAACCAGAAGAACCAACAGATCCTGAAGAGGGGGAGTGCCTTTTTCATTCACAGATGTGGGTGAAAGGGACCCCACTGCATTTTATTGTTGATAGCGGAAGCCAAAAGAACCTCATCTCAGCAGAGGTCGTCAAACAGTTGGGATTGTCGACAACACCACACTCGCAACCATACAACATCAGGTAGCTTCGCCATGGACAATATCTCTGTGTCAGCCAACAATGTCAATTGTCATACGGCATCCAACCCTTCAAGGATGAGGTACTATGTGATGTTTCCCCACTGGATGTCTATGATGTTCTCTTGGGCCAACCATATATGTGGAGGCACCATGTTCTTTATGAGTCTCGACCCTATAGTGTCATTGTTTCTCTGGGGGGTCATATCTACAGAATACCAGAAGTAGTTCTGATTATTGTTCCACCTAAAAAGTCTTGCAAGGTAGTATCTCATACTGCAAAATTCAGCTTCTTCACAATCTGTTCAAAAGGGGAATAGAAGGACATTGCAACCACTATAGCTTTTCCCCAAGCACCTTCTATCCAACAGAAGCAGGTTGACAAGGTTGCAACAAAGAGCAAAGAGTCCTTATGCACACCATCCTCTCTATAGCCTGACTTGTTCAACAACCTCAACCTCAACAGGTTCATAACAGACTTCCAAAAACTGAGCAGCACGACGTCTCCAGCAAGGCAAGCAGTTCACCAAGATGTAGATTCAGTAAACGCTTTTCCCTCTCCCCCGAGAACTCAACGCAATGGATACCATTGCTTCCTAAGGAGGGAGGATTGATCTAGGTGGATATCGATGGCCACCCACCTTTTTTTACTGGCTCAAAATAGTTTTCGGGCAAATTTGGCAATTTACTATTTTTAGCAGTTTTTAACTTCCGGGGCTATTTTGAGGGACCAATTGAAGGTTTTTCAATATCGAAGTTATCAATGATAGAAAAAGGAATGATTGAGCCCTCAAAATGAATCTCCTCGACAATACATTTCCAACGAGCTATCATACACCTAAAACGGAGATCATATGCAAAAGTTACGACACCGGGAAGTTGATGTACTAACTTACCCAAACTGGGCCCACATGACTTTTGGCGCTTCATATCCTAGGGTTAGGTTTTTGGATCTCTAGGGTTTTTGGAATTCCTGTTTATTGTAAAAATTCCTTCAAAGCCTCATTGTAATCATCTTCTTGCGAATGCAAGTAGCCGTCACATCTCTTCTCAGAAATAAGTCGCCACCATTCTAGTGAGTCTTTCACTCTATATTTTTACAGTCTCTGTACATTTCATTGATTAATAGAAATCGTGTATTACTGTATATCTGTGTTTATGGTTGCATCTCTGATACATTTATTTTATATTATTGAATATCTGCGATATCTCTGTGCATTTCTTTATTATATCTCTGCTCACATTTTGTGCCAAAAATAATTTTGATCAATGGTATCAGAGCAGGCTGCTCTTGATCGTTTTTTCAGTACATGTCCCCGACAAGGTCTGAGTATATAAATATGGGTCTCGAGCTTGTCTCTCTTGAATACAATCGCTCTCACACACCCAAGAAACCCTCAATGGTGGAATAAAAGAAAAACGACGGAGCAGACGATCCTATCAATCTGTTGCTTGAGAAAACTCTCATGTGACAGAGGGACGAAATGATGGATAATTTTGCCCACATCCTTCAACGTTTGTCGATAATAGCAGGTGCATATTCATCAAGTGGCCACTTTGGAGGCACCTTGCCTTTCAAGGTACAAGTTAATTTTTATATTCTTGTATTTGAAGGACAGATAGATGCATAAGCCCTAGAAAAATGGTTAACTCTACTAGAAGGTTATTTCTCTGTTCACAATTTTTTCGACAAAGAAAATATCACCTTCACGCTCCTTAAATCTCTCCCTCATGTTAAACATTGGTGGGAAACCTACTGGAAGCAAAGTTCCACATAGGAGTCTAGAATATATGGGGCCGATCCCACTTGGGAATTTTTTGTCGATGCGGTAAAGGAACAATATTACCATGTTGGAAACTATGAGGACCAGTACATGAGATGGACCACACTGCGGCAAGAGAGGGGCCAGGCAGTTCTGGAGTTCACGAATACCTTCCATGCCTTGCGCACCAAGCTGGGTATCAAAGACTCCCAGTGACATTTGGTTTTAAAATACAGTGTGGCTCTACACAGATACATCCAAACTGAAATGGATTTTCTGTACATCTCATCACTCGATGTTGCTTATCGATATGCTGTCAAAATCGAGTAGAAATTTAAGCACCAGAACAAATGAGAGTTCGGGTATGAAAATATGCAACAACCAAAGTATGACAAAGACAGTCCTAATAAACAGTCTCCCGAAAACCAATCCAAGACACAGGAAAAGAAGGGTCACGGGAAGACAAAGAAGGACACCGGAAAATGGTGCAATTTCCACAAAAGCCCCTGACACAACACCGATGAATGTCGCTCAAAATAGTCATTGATGGCCGAGATCAAAGACAAGGAGCCAAACCCTGATTCATAATCTGAATCTGAAAATACTAGTAAAGGAAAAATCCCTGACACAGACCCCACTGCTATTTTCGCGACCGCGTCAATTCAACCAGAAGAACCAACAGATCCTGAAGAGGGGGAGCACCTTTTTCATTCACAAATGTGGGTGAATGGGACCCCGCTGCATTTTATTGTTGATAGAGGAAGCCAGAAGAACCCCATCTCAGCAGAGGTCGTCAAATAGTTGAGATTGTTGACAACAAAACACCCACAGCCATACAACATCGGGTGGCTTCGCCAAGGATGAGATCTTTGTGTCAGCCAACAATGTTGATTGTCATACGTCATCCAACCCTTCAAGGATGAAGTATTATGTGATGTTTCCCCACTAGATTTCTGTGATTTTCTCTTGGGCCAACCATATATGTGGAAGTGTCATGTTGTTTATGAGTCTCGACCTCGTAGTGTCATTGTTTCTCTCGGGGGTCATCTCTACAGAATACCAGAGATAGTTCTAACTATTGTTCCACCTAAAAAGTGCGTCAAGTTAGTATCGCATACTACAAAATTCAGCTTCTTCACAATCTGTTCAAAAGGGGAAAAGAAGGTCACCGCAACCACTACAGCTTCGCCCCAAGCACCTTCTATCGAATAGAAGCAGCTCGATAAGGTTGCAACAAAGCACAAAGATTCCTTCTGCACACCATTTTCTCATGTACTCCTACTTTTTGAACAACCTCGGTCTCAACAGGTTCGTGACAGACTTCAACAAACTGAGTAGCACGACGTCTCCAGCAAGGTAAGCAGCTCACTAAGATGCAGATTCAGTAAACGCTTTTCCCTCTCTCCTGGGAACTCAATGCAATGGAGACCATTGCTTATTAAGGAGAGAGGATTGATCCAAGTGGATATCAATGGCCACCCACCTTTTTCAACTGGCTCAAAATAGTTTTTTGACAAATTTGGCACTTTACTATTTTTAGCAGTTTTTAACTTCTGGGGCCATTTTGAGGGCCCAAATGAAGGTTTTTCGAGATCGAGGTTCTCAACGATAGCCAAAGGCATCATTGATCCCCCAAAATGAATCTCCTCAGTGATATCTTTCCAACGAGCTATCATACCCCTAAAACAGAGATCGTATGCAAAAGTTACGACCCCGGGAAGTTGATGTACTAACTTACCCAAATAGGGCCCACATGACTTTTGGTGCTTCATCTCCTAGGGTTAGGTTTTTTTATGTCTAGGGTTTTTGGCATTCTTGTTTATTGCAAAAATTCCTTCAGAGCCTCATTGTAATCATCTTCTTGCGAATGCGAGTAACCATCACATCTCTTCTCAGAAATAAGCTACCACAATTCTAGTGAGTCTTTCACTCTGTATTTTTACAGTCTCTGTACATTTATTTGATTAATAGAAATCATGTATTACTGTATATCTATGTTTATGGTTTCATATCTGATACATTTATTTAATATTATTGAATATCTATGATATCTCTGTGCATTTCTTTATTATATCTCCGCTCCCATTTCGTGCCAAAAATAATCTGGATCAGTGGTATCAGAGTAGGCTGCTCTTGATCATTTTTTTAGTGCATGTCCCTAACAAGGTCCGAGTATAGAAAGTTGGGTCTTGATCTTGTCTCTCTTGAAGAGAATTGCTCTCGCACACCCAAGAAACCCTCAATGGCGGAAGAAAAGAAAAATGACGGAGCAGATGATCTTATCAATCTGTTGCTTGAGCAAGCTCTCACGCGACAGAGGGATGAAATGATGGAGAATTTTTCCCACATCCTTTAATGTCGTATCTTCATCAAGTGACCACTTTGGAGGCACCTCGCCTTTCAAGGTACAAGTTAATTTTGATATTCTTGTATTTGAAGGACAGATAGATGCAGAAGCCCTAAAAAAATGGTTAACTCTGCTAGAAGGTAATTTCTCTGTTCACAATTTTTCCGACAAAGAAAAGATCACCTTCACACTCCTTAAAGCTCTCCCTCATGTCAAACATTGGTGGGAAACTTACTAGGAGAAAAAGTTCCACAGAGGAGTCTAGAATATATAGGGTCGATCCCACTTGGGATTTTTTTGTGGATGCAGTAAAGGAATAATATTACCCTGTTGGAAACTATGAGGACCAGTACATGAGATGGACCACACTGTGGAAAGAGAGGGTCCAAGCAGTTCCAAAGTTCACCAATACCTTCCATACCTTGCACACCAAGCTAGGTATCAAATACTCCGAGCGACATTTGGTTCTGAAATACCATGGGGCTCTACACAGATACATCCAAAATGAAATGGATTTTCTGGACATCTCATCACTCGGTGCTGCTTATCGATATGTTTTCAAAATTGAGCAGAAATTTAAGAACTAGAACAAACGGGAGTTCAAGTCTGCAAATCTGCAACAACCAAAGTATGACAAAGACAACCCTAATAAACAGTCTCCCAAAAACCAGTCCAAGACACAGGAAAATGGTGTGATTTCCACAAAATCCCCTGGCACAACACCAATGAATGTCGCTCAAAATAGTCATTGGTGGCTGAGATCGAAGATAAGGAGCCGAAACCTGATTCAGAATCTGAATCTGAAACAACTGGTAAAGGACAAATCATTGACGCACACCCCACTACTATTGTCACGACTGTAGTAATTCAACCAAAAGAACCAACAGATCCTGAAGAGGGGGGGCACCTTTTTCATTCACAGATGTGGGTGAAGGGGACCCCACTGCATTTTATTGTTGATAGCGGAAGCCAGAAGAACCTCATCTCAGCATAGGTCATCAAATAGTTGGGATTGTCGAAAACACCACACCCACATCCATACAACATCAGGTGGCTTCGCCAAGGACAAGATCTTCGTGTCAGCCAACAATGTCGATTGTCATACGGCATCCATTCTTTCAAAGATGAGGTATTATGTGATGTTTCTCCACTGGATGTATGTGATGTTCTCTTGGGCCAACCAAATATGTGGAAGCGCCATGTTGTTTATGAGTCTCGACCCCGCAGTGTCATTTTTTTTCTCGGGGGTCATATCTACAGAATACCAGAGGTAGTTTTGACTACTGTTCCTCCTAAAAAAGTGCCACAAGGTAGTATCTCATACTGCAAAATTCAACGTCTTCACAATCTGTTCAAATGGGGAACAAAAGGACACTGCAACCACTACAGCTTCGCCCCAAGCACCTTCTATCCAACAGAAGCAGGTCAACAAGGTTGCAAAAAAGTGCAAAGAGTCCTTCTGAACATCGTCCTCTCAATCATCTCGACTTGTTGAACAATCTCATCCTCAACAGGTTCGTTATAGACTTCCACAAACTAAGCAACGCGACGTCTCCAGCTAGGCAAGTAGCTCACCAAGATGTAGATTCAGTAAACGTTTTTCCCTCTCCCCCGGGAACTAAATGCAATGGATACCATAGCTTCCTAATGAGGGAGGATTGATCCAGGTAGATATCGATGTCCACCCACCTTTTCTGACTGGCTCAAAATATTTTTTTGGCAAATTTGACAATTTATTATTTTTAGCAGTTTTTAACTTTCGGGGCCATTTTGATGGCCCAAATGAAGGTTTTTCAAGTTTGAGGTTATCAATAATATATAAAGGTACTATTTATCCCCCAAAATGAATCTCCTCGACAATACCTTTCCAACGAGCTATCATACGCCTAAAACGGAGATCGTATGCAAAAGTTACGACCCCGGGAAGTTGATGTACTAACTTACCCAAACTGGGCCCACATGACTTTTGGTGCTTCATCTCCTAGGGTTAGGTTTTTGGATGTCTAGGGTTTTTGGCATTCCTGTTTATTGTAAAAAGGCCTTCAGAGCCTCATTTTAATCATCTTCTTGCGAATGCAAGTAGCCGTCACATCTCTTCTCAGATATAAGCTGCCACCATTCTAGCAAGTCTTTCACTCTGTATTTTTACAATCTCTGTACATTTATTTGATTAATAGAAATCATCTATTACTGTATATCTGTGTTTATGGTTTCATCTTTGATACATTTATGTTGTATTATTGAATATCTGCAATATCTCTGTGCATTTATTTATTATATCTCCGCTCGCATTTCGTGCTGAAAATAATCTGGATCAGTGGTATCAGAGCAGGCTGCTCTTGATCGTTTTTTCAGTGCATGTCCCCGACAAGGGCCAAGTATAGAAATTTGGGTCTTGAGCTTGTCTCTCTTGAAGACAATCGCTCTCACACACCCAAGAAACCCTCAATGGCGGAAGAAAAGAAAAACAATGGAGCAAACAATCCTATCAATCTGTTACTTGAGAAAGCTCTCACGCAACAGAGGGACGAAATGATGGAGAATTTTTCCCACATCCTTCAATGCCTGTTGATAAAAAAAGGTGCATATTCATCAAGTGGCCACTTTGGAGGCACCTCGCCTTTCAAGGTACAAGTTAATTTTGATATTCCTGTATTTGAAGGACATATAGATGCAGAAGCCCTAGAAAAATGGTTAACTCTGCCAGAAGGTTATTTCTTTGTTCACAATTTTTCCGACAAAGAAAATACCACCTTTGCGCTCCTTAAATCTCTCCCTCATGTCAAACATTGGTGGGAAACTTACTAGGATCAAAGTTCCACAAAGGATTCTGGAATATATGGGGCCGATCCCACTTGGGATTTTTTTGTGGATGCGGTAAAGGAACAATATTACCCTATTGTCAACTATGAGGACCAATACATGAGATGGACCACACTGCGGCAAGAGAGGGCCCAAGCAGTTACGGATTTCACCAATACCTTCCATAACTTCCGCACCAAGCTCGGTATCAAAGACTCTGAGCAACATTTGGTTCTGAAATACCGTGGGGCTCTACACAGATACATCCAAACTGAAATGGATTTTCTGGACATCTCATCACTCGGTGCTTCTTATCAATGTGTTGTAAAAATCTAGCAGAAATTTAAGCACCAGAACAAACGGGAGTTTGGGTCTACAAATAAGAAACAACCAAAGTATGACAAAGACAGCCCTAACAAACAGTCTCTCGAAAACTGGTCTAAGACACAGGAAAAGAAGGGTCACAGGAAGACAAAGAAGGACACCAAAAAATGGTGCAATTTCCACAAAATCCCCTGGCACAACACCAATGAATGTTGCTCAAAACAATCATTGGTGGTCGAGATCAAAGACAAGGAGCCGAACCTTGATTCTGAATCTGAATCTGAAAATACTGGTAAAGGACAACTCATTGACGCAGACCCCACTGTTATTGTCGCAACCGCAACAATTCAACCAGAAGAACCAACAGATCTTGAAGAGGGGGAGCACCTTTTTCATTCACATAAGTGGGTGAAGGGGACCCCGTTGCATTTTATTGTTGATAGCGGAAGCCGGAAGAACCTCATCTCAGCAAAGGTCGTCAAACAGTTGGGATTGTCGACAACACCACACCCGCATTCATACAACATCGGGTGCCTTCTCCAAGGACAAGATCTCTGTGTCAGCCAAAAATGTTGATTGTCATATAGCATCCAACCCTTCAAGGATGAGGTAATATGTGATGTTTTCCCGCTAGATGTCTCTGATGTTCTCTTGGGCCAACCATATATGTGGAAGCGCCATGTTGTTTATGAGTCTCGACCCCATAGTGTCATTTTTTCTCTGGGGGTTCATCTCTACAGAATACCAGAGGTAGTTCCAACTATTGTTCCACCTAAAAAGTGCCGCAAGGTAGTATCTCATACTGCAAAATTCAGCTTCTTCACAATCTGTTCAAAAGGGGAATAGAAGGACACTGGAACCACTATAGCTTCGCCCCAAGAACCTTCTAACCAACAGAAGCAGGTCGACAAGGTTGCAACAAAGCATAAAGAGTCCTTCTGCACAGTGTCCTCTCATGTAGCTCGACTTGTTGAACAACCTCAACCTCAACAGGTTTGTGGCAGACTTCCACAAACTGAGCAGCACATCTCCAACAAGGCAAGTAGCTCACCAAGATGCAGATTCAGTAAACGATTTTCCCTCTCACCCGGGAACTCAACGCAATGGAGACCATTTCTTCCTAAGGAGGGAGGATTGATCTAGGTGGATATTGATGGCCACCCACCTTTTTAGACTGGCTCAAAACAATTTTCTGGTAAATTTGGCAATTTACTATTTTTAGCAGTTTTTAACTTCTGGGGCCATTTTGAGGGCCCAAATGAAGGTTTTTCGAGATCAAGGTTCTCAATGATAGCCAAAGCCATGATTGATCCCCCAAAATTAATCTCCTCAATGATACCTTTCCAACGGGTTATCATACACCTAAAATGGAGATCGTATGCAAAAGTTACAACCCCGGGAAGTTGATATACTAACTTACCCAAACGGGGCCCACATGACTTTTGGCGCTTCATCTCCTAGGGTTAGGTTTTTGGATGTCTAGGGTTTTTGGCATTCCTGTTTATTGTAAAAATACCTTTAAAGCCTCATTGTAATCATTTTATTGCGAATGCGAGTAGCCATCACATCTCCTCTCAGAGATAAGCTGCCACCATTCTAGCGAGTCTTTCACTCTGTATTTTTACAGTCTCTGTACATTTCTTTGATTAATAGAAATTGTGTATTACTGTATATCTGTGTTTATGGTTGCATATTTGACACATTTATGTTATATTGTTGAATATCTACGATATCTTTGTGCATTTATTTTTTATATTTCTGCTCGCATTTTGTGTCGAAAATAATCTGGATCAGTGGTATCAGAGCATGCTGCTCTTGATCGTTTTCTTAGTGCATATCCCCGATGAGGTACGAGTATAGAAAGTTGGGTCTCAAGCTTGTCTCTCTTTAAGACAATTACTCTCGCACACCCAAGAAACCCTCAATGTCAGAATAAAAGTAAAACGACAAAGCAGATGATCCTATCAATTTGTTGCTTGAGCAAGCTTTCACGCAACAGAGGGACGAAATGATGGAGAATTTTTCCCACGTCCTTCAACACCTGTCGATAATAGCAGGCGCATATTCATCAAGTGGCCACTTTGGAGGCACCTCGCCTTTGAAGGTACAAGTTAATTTTGATATTCTTGTATTTGAAGGATAGATAGATGCAGAAGCCCTAGAAAAATGGTTAACTCTGTTGAAAGGTTATTTCTCTGTTCACAATTTTTCCAACAAAGAAAAGATCAGCTTCACGCTCCTTAAAGCTCTCCCTCGTGTCAAACATTAGTGGGAAACTTACTGGGAGAAAAGTTCCACAGAGAAGTCTGGAATATATGGGGTCGATCCCACTTGGGATTTTTTTGTGGATGCGGTAAAGGAACAGTATTACCTTATTGGCAACTATGAGGACCAGTACATGAGATGGACCACACTGTGGCAAGAGAGGGGACAAACAGTTCCAGAGTTCACCAATACCTTCCATACCTTGCGCACCAAGCTGGGTATCAAAGACTCCGAGTCACATTTAGTTTTAAAATACCGTGGGGCTCTACACAGATACATCCAAATTGAAATGGATTTTCTAGACATCTCATCACTCGGTGCTGCTTATCGATATGCTGTCAAAATTGAGAAGAAATTTAAGCACCAGAACAAATGGGATTTCGGGTCTGCAAATATGAAACAACCAAAGTATGACAAAGACATCCCTAACAAACAGTCTCTCGAAAACCAATCCAAGACACAGGAAAAGAAGGATCATGGAAAGACAAAGAAGGACACCGAAAAATGGTGCGATTTTCAAAAAAGCCTCTGGCACAACACCAATGAATGTCGCTCAAAACAGTCATTGGTTGTCGAGATCAAAGACAATGAGTCGAACCCTGATTCAGAATCTGAATCTAAAAATACTGGTAAAGGACAAATCATTGACGCAGACCCCACTTCTATTGTCGCGACCGCAACAATTCAACCAGAAGAACCAACAGATTCTGAAGAGGGGGAGCACCTTTTTCATTCACATATGTGGGTGAAGGGGACCCCGCTGCATTTTATTGTTGATAGCAAAATCCAGAAGAACCCCATCTCAGCAGAGGTCGTCAAACAGTTGGGATTGTCCACAACACCACACCCGTAGCCATACAACATCGGATGGCTTCGCCAACGATGAGATATTCGTGTTAGCCAACAATGTCGATTGTCATACGGCATCCAACCCTTCAAGGATGAGGGATTATGTAATGTTTCCCCACTGGATGTCTATGATGTTCTCTTGGTCCAACCATATATGTGGAAGCACCATGTTGTTTATCAGTATCGACCCCGCAGTGTCATTTTTTCACTGGGGGGTCATCTCTATGGAATACCAGAGGTAGTTCTAACTATTGTTCCACCTAAAAAGTGCCTTAAGGTAGTATCTCATACTGCAAAATTTATCTTCTTCACAATCTGTTCAAAAGGGGAACAAAAGGACACTGCAACGACTACAGGTTCACCCCAAGCACCTTCTATCCAATAGAAGCAGGTCGACAAGATTGCAACAAAGCACAAAGATTCCTTCTGCACACCGACCTCTCATGTAGTTCAACTTTTTGAACAACCTCGGCCTCAACAGGTTCGTGACAGACTTCCACAAACTGAGTAGTGCGACGTCTCCAGCAAGGCAAGCAACTCACCAAGATGCAAATTTAGTAAATGTTTTTCCCTCTCCCCCAGGAACTCAACGCAATGGAGACCATTGCTTCCTAAGGAGGAAGGATTGATCCAGGTGGATATCGATGGCCACCCACCTTTTTCGAATGGCTCAAAACAGTTTTCTGGCAAATTTGGCAATTTACTATTTTTAGCAATTTTTAACTTCTGGGGCCATTTTGAGGGCCCAATTGAAAGTTTTTAGAGATAGAAGTTCTCAATGATATCCAAAGGCATGATTTATCCCCCAAAATGAATATCCACAATGGTACCTTTCCAACGAGCTATCATACACCTAAAACATAGATCGTATGCAAAATTTACGACCCCGAGAATTTAATGTACTAAATTACCCGAACGGGGCCCACATGACTTTTGGTGCTTCATCTCCTAGGGTTAGGTTTTTGGATGTCTCGGTTTTTTGGCATTCCTGTTTATTGTAAAAATGCCTTCAGAGCCTCATTGTAATCATCTTCTTGTGAATGTGAGTAGCCGTCACATCTCTTCTCAGAGATAAGTTGCCACTATTCTAGCGAGTCTTTCACTTTGTATTTTTACAGTCTCTGTACATTTCTTTGATTAATAGAAATCGTGTATTATTGTATATCTATGTTTATAGTTGCATATCTGATACATTTATGTTATATTATTGAATATCTATGATATCTCTATGCATTTCTTTATTATATCTTCGCTCGCATTTCGTGCCAAAAATAATCTGGATCAGTGGTATCAGAGAAAGCTTCTCTTGATCATTTTTTCAGTGCATGTCCCCGACGAGGTCCGAGTATAGCAAGTTGGGTCTCAAGATTGTCTCTCTTGAAGACAATATCTCTTGCACACCCAAGAAACCCTCAATGGCAAAAGAAAATAAAAATGACGGAGAAAATGATCCTATCAATATGTTGCTTGAGCAAGCTCTCACATGACAGAGGGACGAAATGATGGAGAATTTTTCCCACATCCTTCAACGCCTGTCAATAACAGCAGGTGCATCTTCATCAAGTGGCCACTTTGGAGGCACCTTGCCTTTCAAGGTACAATTTAATTTTGATATTCCTGTATTTGAAGGACAGATAGATGCAGAAGCCCTAGAAAAATGGTTAACTCTGCTAGAAGGTTATTTCTCTGTTCACAATTTTTCTGACAAAGAAAAGATCACCTTCGCACTCCTTAAATCTCTCCCTCATGTCAAACATTGGTGGGAAACTTACTGGGAGCAAAGTTCCATAGAGTATTCTGGAATATATGGGGTCGATCCCACTTGGGATTTTTTTGTGGATGTGGTAAATGAACAATATAACCCTATTGGTGACTATGAGGACCAGTACATGAGATGGACCACACTGCGGCAAGAGAGGGGCCAAGCAGTTCCGGAGTTCACCAATACCTTCCATACCTTGCGCACCAAGCTGGGTATCAAAGACTCCAAGCAACATTTGGTTCTGAAATACCGTGGGGATCTACACAGATAAATCCAAACTGAAATGGATTTTTTGGACATCTCATCACTCGGTGTTGCTTATCGATATGTTGTCAAAATCGAGTAGAAATTTAAGCACCAGAACAAACAAGAGTTCGGGTCTGCAAATCCGCAACAACCAAAGTATGACAAAGACATCCCTAACAAACAGTCTCCTGAAAACTAGTCCAAGACACAGGAAAATAAGGGTCACGAGAAGACAAAGAAGGACACTAAAAAATGGTGTGATTTCCAAAAAATCCCCTGGCACAACACTGATGAATGTCGCTCAAAATAGTCATTGGTGGCCGAGATCAAAGACAAGGAACCGAACCTTGATTCTGAATCTGAATCTGAAAATACTGGTAAAGGACAAATCATTGATGCAGACCCCACTGCTATTGCCGCGACTGCATCAATTCAACCAGAAGAACCAACAGATCCTTAAGAGGGGGAGTGCCTTTTTCATTCACAGATGTGGGTGAAGGGGACCTACTGCATTTTATTTTTGATAGCAGAAACCAAAAGAACCTCATCTCAACAGAGGTCGTCAAATAGATGGGACATTCGACAACACCACACCCGCAGCCATACAACATCGGGTGGCTTTGCCAAGGATGAGATCTTCATGTCAACCAACAATGTCGATTGTCATACGGCATCCAACCCTTCAAGGATGAGGTATTATGTGATTTTTCCCCACTAGATGTCTGTGATGTTATCTCGGGCCAAGCATATATGTGGAAGCACCATGTTGTTTATGAGTCTCGACCCTACAGTGTCATTGTTTCTATGGGGGGTCATCTCTACAGAATACCATAGGTAGTTCCGACTACTATTCTACCTAAAAATTTTCGCAAAGTAGTATCTCATACTGCAAAATTCAGCTTCTTCACAATCTGTGCAAAAGGGGAGCAGAAGGACACTGCAACCACTACAGCTTCGCCCCAAGCACCTTCTATCCAACAAAAGAAGGTCGACAAGGTTGTAACAAATCTTAAAGAGTCCTTCTACACACCATCCTCTCATGTAGCCCGACTTGTTGAACAACCTCAGCCTCAACAGTTTTGTGACAGACTTCCACAAACTAAGCAGCGTGACATCTCCAGCAAGGCAAGCAGCTCACCAAGATGCAGATTCAGTAAATGTTTTTCCCTCTCCCCTGGGAACTCAACGCAATGGATACCTTTTCTTCCTAAGGAGGGAGGATTTATCCAGGTGTATATCTATGGCCACCCACCTTTTTCGACTGTCTCAAAACAATTTTCTGACAAATTTGGCAATTTACTATTTTTGGCAGTTTTTAACTTTCGGGGCCATTTTGAGGGCCCAAATGAAGGTTTTTCGAGATCGATGTTCTCAATGACAGTTTAAGGAATGATTGAGGCCCCAAAATTAATCTTCTCGATGATACCTTACCAACGAGCTATCATACGCCTAAAACAGAGATCGTATGCAAAAATTACGACCTCGGGAAGTTGATGTACTAACTTACCCAAACGGGGCCCACATGACTTTTGGCGCTTCATCTCCTAGAGTTAGGTTTTTGGATGTCTAGGGTTTTTAGCATTCATGTTTATTTTAAAAACGCCTTCAGAGCCTCAGTGTAATCATATTCTTGTGAATGCGAGTAGTCGTCACATCTCTTCTCAGAGATAAGCTGCCACCATTCTAGTGAGTCTTCCTGTATTTTTACAGTCTCTGTACATTTATTTGATTAATAGAAATCATGTATTACTATATATCTATGTTTATGTTTGCATATCTGATACATTTATGTTATATTATTGAATATTTGTGATGTCTCTGTGCATTTATTTATTATATCTCCGCTCGCATTTCGTACCGAAAATAATCTGGATCACTTAATCTCTTGTTAAGATTACTTAAATCACTGAACTCACTCAAATTTATAAAAGGTCACTGTAGTCATTAAATAAAAGCCACTTAACTAATAAAGTTGATATCTAGAGAGTATTTCTCGAAAACCTATACATGTTAGGCACGGCCAATGCAGAAGTACATGTTCGAGCTACCCCAAAAAATAACACTCCCTCTTAGCGAGTAAGGTACTTCTAGAAGAACCTCCTCCTGGATCAATCATTGACAGCTTCAAATTTGTTGTCATTGTAGTTGATCCCTCTGCACTGGAAGACCCTCCTGCTATATATGTTGCACTCTGATCTGATCTACGATCTAAGATCCCCTTGGACCCCACTACAAGTTGTCCCAACACCTTGTACATCATACCCTCCTTGATGGAAAGCCTCATTGTTGCATCCTGGGTATCCGATCTCACTGAACATATGAGTACATGTCCATCCTCGAACGTCAATGCATACCCCATGTACTCCAACGCTGATACTAAGAGAAAATTTACCTTCAACCCTGGGACATACATCACCCATGTCACCTCCAGGGAAACGCCTGACTCTAGCTGGAATCTGACACATCCAACTCCCTTCACTGTATGTATGGTATGCATCCCACTCTTCACATAGCAGTATGAGTCATTCTTTGAAAAACTAAGGAACACCGACCTCATTCCTATCATGAGGCGAGATGATCCATTTTCCACGAACCATGCTCCACTATCCTCCAACTCAGCTAATTTTTTGTTGCTAGAAAGAGTGGCCACTAGAGAAAATTCATCATCAAAATTCTCTACAAACGCATCCATCTCTATAGATGTTGTGGATGCTACCTCTTACTCCTTCTCCTTCTTCTTCTTCTTGGGACATTGGTTGACATAGTGGTTAGTCTTGTGACATGCAAAGCATATCACTTTGCTCATGTCCTTCTTTCCATATCCCCTTCAATTTTTCGATCAAAACACATGCAATCCCTACAAATCCTTGTGCCAAAGTCTTTAGTTCCACTCTTCATATTCTCAGCTCTGATACCATGTTAAATTTCTTGAAAACCAGCAATCAGAAATTTTATGCCAATAATTTAACCACTCGGAATTTAATCTACTGTTGATATAAATTCTGTAAACTATGCAAAAATTTACAGCTAAGTTTTAACCATTTAAAATGCACAGTAGAATCATAAACAACACACACATTTGAACACAAATATTTCTATTCAATGCCCCTGGAAAAACCTCGAAGGGAAAACCCGTAAGTGAGAGGATTTAATTGGCTTCAGAGGAAGAAAAAATTACAGCAACTAATTAAGAAATTTCTTACAGCCTAGCAAAAGTGGTCTACTTTTTCGGCCTCGCTTTTTTTACAATGTTTTCAGCCCTAAAAAATTAGTCATGCTTTTTCGGCCCTGGAAAATTGGTCTTTCCTCGCAAATTCGCCCTCTTCCTCAGCCAAATCACCCTCTTCCTCTTATCTCATTGTCTCTCTCTCACCCTCACACTCTCTGTGAGTCTCTCACATTGTGTATGAGACTCTCTCACCTCCTCACACAATGATTGACACAAGTACATGAGAAAACCCTCTTGCTCCTATGCACTCATTGTGTGCCTTTCACTCTCCTTAGATCTTCTTTTATAATATCCTAATGACTAAAACCCTATCTCCAAAGTGAGCAACGATGTCACACATCCAAAATACACTCACAAATTTATTTATTTTTATCTAATTTAATTACTCTAGATTCATACATGGAAGGTAGTTCACATACTATATTTAAATTCCTTGTGGGTCTATAGTCTTCATACTATGTTTTTGTGTTAGTTGTTTACAAGGATACAACTTGTCAATAACAAATCCTAAGGTAAAGTGCCCACATTATTAACACTTTATTACCTAGGTTAGGAGGTGTTTTTTAATCTTTGGCAATAATCCATCAAGTTCTATAGTAAGTAATCGTATCTTGTTATAACCCCAAATCTCAAATTTTCATTTGAAATCTTATTGTTTATGGGTAATCCATATATATAAACTTTGGTAATTATTTGAAGTCTATATGTATATATGCAATGGTCCTTGTCACCCTGGTCCTTAGAGTAAACACTTGTCTCGTTTCAAATTTAATATGCCTATGACATACCAGCACTAACTCTTCCTACGTACAATTCATTTATGAAGATTTTAATTACTATACACCATTTTCAAAGTAACTCTTTAATTATCTGGCAAAGTTTGGTGTTGTATGTGTCAGGATTTTAATTTTAAAAACGCAGGGCTTGATCATGATCGTTCGAATGAACAAGTGTCAAAAGGATTCCCTACCAGTTGTTGGAGTATTAAATACTAATGGTTAAATCTATGTATTTGACATGTGTCATGGTCTGGCGTAACATCTTCCTCATTCTTGACATCATTCCTTGTCTACCTCACTCACGGGTATGCACACTCTAATGTTTACTGTGGGTTCCAATTGTGGGTTTACATCTATGTGGTTCCTCGCATGCCTTACTAGCATTTCAAAGCTTAACATTTGGGAGGAAATATATATATAGGTTTTAGTCTGATACTATATCGGATTTGTGTCACGAACTTTTAGTATCTCTTTGCAACAGAGTCGTGAGACTCTATGTTAACTGGACAATACTATTTTATAAGATTTCGTTAATGTATGAGCTATTATAAGGACTTTGCTCCTTTGTTTTTTACATTATAAACATAATTGTCTTATTCTTTTGTTTTTGCATCATACACAACGATGTTTTATTCCTTTGTTTTGACATTATACGCAGTAATGTTTTATTTCTCTATTTTGACATAATAAATATCAATGTAATGTGTTCCTTCGATTTGGCTTTATACACAAAATTGTTATGTCTCTCTATTTTACTATAAATCCGTTCGCCTTTGTACTAGATCTAGCAATGTAATTTGTATTAGTTGCTAAAGCAAAACGTACTGATAGTTATCGATGACAGGTTCTATGTTTTAAACAATAACATATATATTATGGATTTATGAATTCGAGGGTCATTCATACCATCTTATTCTAGTTCTTTTGTTCTTGATGGTTGTCATCCACTGTGTAACTAGACGGTATTCTTTCGATTCAGCTAGAATGATTACTATATAACTTATGCACTATCAAAAATTCAATAGTTGTTTGTGCAATGTGTATGCTCGACGATGTACTCATTTAAATTGGTTGGGTTTCAACATATGTTTTAAACACATGTTATTTTGCATACAATGTAACATCTAGTAATATATAAAGGATACACAACATTTTCATATTAAATGTCAACACTAAATGTTAGGATATTTAGACACTTAGGAGTTAGTTAAGATCTACTTGGTCTAATATGTCGTTAGGTAAAAGCGTGTTTCTTTAGTATGCATTAGTATGCATTTGTAGTTAGGAAATCCAACGGCCACGATATGTTCCCGACATAGAGTGATCTGACGGTTCATACTCTCCTCGATCTTAACGGCCATTGATCTGTGGCTTAACACCCGATTGGTCCATGATCTCTATTTAAAGAGCATGGAGGGTCATTTGTCAATGATTGATTGTGAGAAAATCTCTTGTAAAATCTCTCTGTAATCTTTTTCTTTGCATTAATAAACTGCTCCAAGTGGTCGTGTTGGTTGGGGCCATGGATGTTTCCCCGTAGGGGTTTTACCACGTGAAAACATCGGTGTGTTGATATTTGATTTGGTTATGTGAGTGGTTACTGAAGGTGTTCATCCTCTGTTGTAATACCTGTGTTGTCGAACATGGTATCAGAGCCTATTTGAAGACCCGCTCCTATTGTAGATCGAGATTGTGAAGCCGAGTTACCTCATCTCCATTTTATGTCATTTCGTACATTTATGGGCTGAGAGGACTATTCCATTGCGTCCGGAGCACTTGTTTCATTCAATAACACTTTTTGTTTCACTCAAAAAGGTTTCCGTTTGCCCAAGATACGACCATTACAGTCAGATCCGGAGGTACAAAGTCTGAATACGCAATTTTTTTTTTAATTTTTGCAAATTTTTTATTTTATTTTGATTTGTATTTTTTTATTTCTGGGCTGCTACTCTTTTAGATCTGCGTATGCTCTTTGCCCCGCGCCTTGTGTGATCTCAGAAATTCAGAAGCAGATAGGAAAAGGTGCATCTTCCGAGTAAGCTAACCGAGATCTAACCCTTGTTGTCATCGAGAAGCGAAATTTTTTTCTTGTGTGAAAAGAGTTTTTTTGGAGCATGCTCTCCAACGCCGTCAACAACAACAACAATCCTCCTTCTAAACATTACAATATGTTTTGCTAGACCATTTGGTTAAAACTTGCCTTATTAAGTAAGAGGTCTTGAGTTCAAGTCTCTCTTTTGTTACTTTTTTTGAAAAAGTTCATGCTAAAAATTG
>ML852734.1:0-15033 GCA_009831015.1 Picea engelmannii | reverse complement strand
TCATTTTTTCTATTTACATGCATGCATTCATCATTGTAATTTATCATTATCCATCATTTAAATTCACCATTAATATATATATATATATATATATAGGATAATGAGAGATTAAAGTGATGACAAACATGTATATGGGAAAAGTATATGTATTACATAAAAAGGAATAATGAGAAATTAAGGGGAGGGATGGTGATTTAGTAATGTGAACTGGACATGGATAATGAGAGGATAATGGTCTTAGTTTTTTTTGTTTTTTTTTGGAATTTTCTTTATGTTACACTACGAAGGTGATGTCATTCTCCCACCAGTTAGGAATCAAGTTCTTCTTTGCAAAGTTTTTAAAACTATTAGATTTTCTTTAAAACCTACCCTCGTTATCGCCCCAAGAATTTCATGAAGACCAACTATTACTTAGGTGGGTTTTTGTTTAATTTGTTATTTTTATTCCAGGGTCTGGTCTTAGGGTTAGACTAAATTTTTACCCTAACAGTTTTTAGACTTAGTACTAGATTCTGAACTGGGCGTCACTGGGTTAGGGAAGTTGTTTAGGAATCTCTTAAGGCATTAAGGTCTTAGGGCTATTTAGGTTTGTTTCCTTCATCCACATCAATGCGACGTGCCCTTCAGGATGCACCATGTGCTCCAAGGGTGCCACTCGCCTCGTTCATTTCCTTTACGCGACGTGCCCTTCAGGATGCACCATGTGCTCCAAGGGTTCCACTCGCTTCTTGTGTTTCTTTTGTGCGACGTGCCCTTCAGGATGCACCACGTGCTCCAAGGGTGCCACTCGCCAACTGGACTGATTGGTAGACATCTATAACCCCTGGAGTCAACACTCCGCCAGGTGAACTTGTGGGAGACTAAGGGTTCTAAGGAATAAGGCCCCCTCCTTATTGCGCGCCCCTTAGAATCATCGTGAGCGACTGTCGCAGTCTGCCCTCATGGCATCGTGGATCCTCTCGAACTAGGTAATCGTTAACCTACCGTTCAAGCCACGGCGGGAGTGCTAGTAGGCGGTGGCAGCGCTGCTGTCCACCCCTCTCCCTCAACCTCTCTGGAATCGTGTGTGGCCCCTTTACTCCATATGTGAGTCTGGTCAGCAAGCTATCACCAGCCTGCATCATCAACAATCATGTTAGAAATGTCAACATCAAATCATCAAATCAATGAAACATCACAGTAAATATATCAACCTAGATAGCACACTCGGTGACTCAATCCGGAGTCCAAGGGGGTTCCACCGATGCCTTTGCATCATCAAGGTCCAAAAACCCTGCACACTCAATAAAACTGAGTCAATAGCACCTGTCTACATCAAATAGTAACACATCATGTCATCTGTCAATCACATCATAATCAAGTATAAAAGGTCTAACATGAAAAAGGTCCAGATCACTTGCGAGCAAGTGTCCTCAAATAATAAGTTTCTCAGTGCGCCAGAGCGGGATGTTACATAATTTTCTATGAAAATCAAACATTTAATGTGATGGACATAGTGTCCCAATTGAAAGGTTACCAATAAGAGTCGACCAACTTTCTATGACAAAGAGACTATTATTCATATATAATAAAATATGTTTTATTTTATTCTATTGCATTGTCCAATCTTGTTGTGAAATGCTACATCGTTGATTAAATATATCGATGATTAAATATTATAATGAAGAGACGTGGAATCTGATGATATAACAAATTAATCCAAATATTGTGTCCAAATGCACTAATCAAAATTCAGTTTATATGAATACTATTATAAGATATATGCCAATCTTTTAATGAACAATGGAATTAAAAAATAACAATATTTGTGCACTCTCACAGGTTGGTGTTTTTAAAAAGAGAAAATGACAAACGATGTGTTTAATGATAAAAAAACACTAGTGTGTTTCAAGATACAATGCATCGATGTTGTACTTAAATTCACACTAGTGCTAATATACAAGGAACCAACACTGATCTTAGTACTATTTTAACCAACAATTATAATAATAAAAAACTTTTATTGGTGTGTTTAATTAATAAATGCATCGGTGCTTGTGTATCACACTTCCGCCTCGGTGCATTTTGTATATCATGCACTGGTAGGATTTGTTTTTTAACACACCGGTGATGGTATCATAGATTCTCCCAATGCCTTATTCTTATTAAGGCATCGGTGCGTTATTACTTATAAGAGCATCGGTGCCCCAATCCTTTTTGTACAACCCCGATGCTTTCTTGTAATATTAAGCACTAGTGCTTTAAGTTATAGAACGCATCGATGCTTGGTATCATAGATTCCACTGATGTGTTTCTTTTATTAAGTCACTAGTGCGTTATTTTGTATAAACGCACCGATGCCCCAATATTTTAGGACTGGTTTGATGCTTTCGGTGTAATGTAGGCATTAGTGCTTTATGTTTGAGAATGCATTGGTGAGTATAGACCCTGAAGTGCACTGACTAGAAAAAAATACGCTACAACCTTTTCCTGCCCAATTTTTTTAGTTATAATGAAGTTTCATTATAATCTTCACAAAAACATCCACTGCCAAAAATGAATGTTTTCATGGAGGTACTTTTGATAATTTTTTCCAATTTTGTAACACTAAAAACCTCCACTAGAGGGTCATTTCCTTGTAGTGTGGATTTGATTTGTAGAGTTGTAGAGACAGATTCAACTTGTAAGGTCGAATTTCACATTTTTATGGCCACTATAAAGTTGCAATAAGTTTGGTGAATCAATGGACGAGATCGTATCTGATCTCGAGATCAAGAAACCAGATTCACTTTAATAAATTCAAAAATTCATATGGTCTTGACCATTTAAAAGGTTGAGTAAATAAACGACCGAGATTCATTTTTTGGCAGTTGGGAAAATGAAGCAGATTGATTGTCTAGATCAGCTTCATTCATTTGGGAGTTGAAGTCAACTGACGTTTAAGATCATCTTGGCTTGAGGATCGATGACCAAAATTTGTTGGGGACTTTGGTCGAAAAATTCCAAGTGTTGAAATTCTCCAAGAGAAATCATCGACAACCGATGATCGAGTTGGTCAAATTTGCAAAGAGTTTGGATCAGACAAAATAAATCTCTAACAACCGATGTTTAATGGTCAAACATCAACAGAGTTGGGATAAGTTGATAGATCAACGACCAATATCATTTCTAAATGGGAGATTAACGGTCCAAATTCATCGGGTGTTTCGTTGAAATTTTTCTAAGTGTTGGAGTTGGCCAAAGGAAATAACTGACGGATGACGGTCAGGTTGAATGGATTCAGAAAAGTGTTTTTAGTCACCAAAAAAAATCGTTGATGACCAATGGGCCGATGGTCGGGTGTCAACTGAATCAACGAGGTGTTCGGTTCATCTAAGAGAAACAATCGATGGACAATGAAGAAAAGAGGATGATGATGTGTCATGCCACATCAAAATCCACTTGTCATGCCATGTTAGCATCCACATGCCATGACACATCAGCCAATTTGACACCTCAGGATGATGTGTCATGCCATGTCAGCATCCATGTGTCATTCCACATCAACAATTGCCACATAAGCCAAGAAATGGCCAACGACAGATGGTCGGGTCAACAGAATTGAGGAAGTGTTTTTGTCAACCAACAGGAATGGACGAAGACCAATGGTAAGGTCCACCGAATTGGTGAGGAGTATCATTCACCAATGAAAATCATCGATAGCCGATGGTTGAATAGACCCATTTTGTGGTGTCTTGTGTTGTGAATCGATTTTCAAGGGATTGGGACAATGGTCAACGGTCGGGTCGACAGATTGGGAAAATTGTTGCATGTGGGGTGATTTTGAGGTCATAAATAATGTTTTATCCAATCAAAACCGACGAGAAAAAAATGTACCAAGGTAGAATTTGTTTCTGTAGCTCAAATAAAATAACTCGGAGAGAGATATCCAATGAACTTCTGGGAACAAAATAGAGCTCATATGAGAAAGTTACAACATGGTTAAGGTAAAAGTTGACATCATATTACTTCCAGAGGGCATAAATCCTTACTCAGAAGTTTGTTTTTGGTACATAATAAGTCAATGGAAATATTATGATACATAGAAGACAACCATGGATCTATATTTGGAATTTGGGTATGTAAAAATGTGCACGGGGCAAAAGTAGGCACTTGTAGCATACATGGATAAATTGGGGAAAACAATCAAAACTTCTATGGACCATAACTTTAAACTCAGATCTTGGATTAAAGAAAATGAATAGTCATTGGAAATTTATTGAGGAGGAGAATACATCCATCTACCCATAATTTTGAATTGGGTATTAAAATTTCTCAAAAATTGATAAAAGAGTTTATGTAGCAGTAAAGGAGTGGAAATTACAACTTGTAAATGTTGTAAATTTTCTCTCAGAACTTAGAATGAGGCATGAGTACAACCATTGGAAAACTATTTCAGAGAAGAAAACCTCTAAGGAATCATAAATTGAATTGGCACATTGTGTCATTCATAAATTTGGATAAAGAATAAACTATATTCTAATTGATGAAATGTTTTATGCTTTGCATGTTCTAACAATAATTATTACGTGCACATTTCTTGTAGAATTAGAGATATAGGAAAGAAACTTTGGTTCTTATATGAGGAATAGAGTTATGGAAGATTCTCAAAGATCTTGCAACCATGAGGAGGAGATCACAGTTATTCATGTCAACATGGGTTTAAAATATTGAGACAAAGTCAAATGGGAGAAGAGACAGCAATGAGCTTGTAACTATGAGAAGCTTGCATAGGGAAGTGCATAGCTATATATATGATAATGAAAGGATTATGAAGTCTTACAAAGAGATACTTCAAAGTTTGAATATTTTTCATTAGTAATTCAACAAGGACTCTTGAACCAAGAAAGAATCTAGTGTTATACAAGTTTCAACATCCAAATTCCATAGCAAAAGGGATGATCATGGAAATGATAAGAAGTCAAGAAGAATGAGCATAAACCATAATTCTATAAAGAAATCCACTAGAATAACTCATGCAAGTTCGGCGCCAAGGAGAAACCCAAGCGTGTCTCATGTTTGGAGACAGAGAAGAAGGCCTGAGGCAGACATCTTGCAAGGTGATCTCAGGAAGATCAAGCCACCAAATTTCAATGGTTAGCACATGAAAGGAGAAGAGGTCGAGGCTTGACTCTCAGAAATGAAGAAATATTTCTAATTGCATGATTACCCCTCTAGGGTAGAATATAGAATTGAAACCTACCACTTGCATGGAAAGGAAACCATGTGGTGGGATAAACTTAATCAAGCCAAACACCTTGATGAGAAGAGGATCTCATGGAGACGGTTCAAAGGACATTACCAAGACAAATATTTGTTTGATCAATATTATGGAAGAAAGATGAAAGAGTTCTTTGAACTCAAGTTAGTAACTATGATAATGGATAAATATGAGCAGAGCTTCTTTGAATTGTCGAAGTATGTTGACTTCATAAATGATGAAAAAGTCAAAATACAAAGGTTTCTAAGTGGGATACCCTCTTTCTATAGTGACAAGATTCAATATGATAACCCAAAAACTTTGGAAGAATCCATAAGGAGAGCAAAGCATCTTTATGAGAAAAACAAAGGAAAGCAAGTTTTCCAAAAGCCTTGGAATGACAAGATAAAATGGAAAAAGGATCAAAGGAAGAAAGATTTTAAGCCACCCTTTTTTAGGAATAACTCCCAAGCAAATAAACAAGGTTAGACAACCCAAAATGGGCACAACATTGCATATTAATTTGCGAAAATGCCAAGGAAGAACCTTTTACAATGTTGGGGATGTGAGGGAAATCACCTGTATAGGGACTACCCTCACAAAAGAGAAAGAATGAGGACTGTCAACAACATTCAGGGGGCTGAAACAGTTGAAGACATGGGAGGAAACATGCCAATGATTTATGTAGTCTTGGACAACAAGTAAGAAGAATATCAATCCCTCATGATTGAAGTGGAAGGTAAGATTGATAACCATCCAATACCAATTTTAATTGATTATAGAGATATCCATAGTTACATAAATGCTAACATTGTTGAAATATTTCACTTGCAAAGGAGTAAGCATAAGAAATATTTGTTAGTTCAGTTAGCCACGAGGTTTAGGAGGAAAATCAATGAGTTGGTTAAAGATTGTCAAATATACATGAATGGACTTAGCACAAAGGTAGATGTGAACATCATACCATTGAGTTCATATGTTTGTCTAATTAACATGGATTGGTTGGAAAAAAACCATGTTTTCCTAGACTGTTACGACAAGACAATAACTTGTCTTGATGAATAAGGGAAGCAAGGCAAGGTTAAAGACATTATGAGAGTTGTAGCTATTTGAGAGATTTCTTCTATGCAGTTGAAAAAGAGTTTCATGAAGGGAAGTTATATTTTTGTAGCCCATATGGAAGAGGAAACCGAAGATAAAGTGGCAATTATTTAAGGCCATCTAGTCTTGATGGATTTTGAAGATGTTTTTGGAGAAATTTCAGGATTTCCACCAAAGAGAGACATTGATTTCTCTATTTATTTGGTGTTAGGAGCTTCCCCAATGTCCAAGACACCTTATAGAATGAGAACACTAGAATTGAAGGAGTTGTAGATGCAGCTTGAAGAATTGTTAAAGAAGGGGTATATATGTTCAAGTGTGTTACCTTGGGGATCCCTAGTTCTTTTTGTGAAGAAGAAATATGGAACCTTAAGGCTTTGTATTGATTTTACAAAATTAAATAAGGTCACCATAAATAACAAATACCCTTTTCCAAGAATTGATGTTTTGTTTAATCAACTGAAAGGTGCAATAATATTTTCAAAGATTGAATTGAGAATGGGTTATCATCGAGTGAGGATAAAGGAATAATGCATCAGTAAGACAACATTTAGGACAAGGTATGAGCATTATGAATTCATAGTAGTGCCATTTGGACTATCAAATTCCACAACTGTTTTTATGTGCCTGATGAATGGAGTGTTCAGGGATTACCTGGACAAGTTTGTGATTGTGTTCCTAGATGAAATAATCATCTAATATAAGTCAAAGGAGGAACATGAGAAACAATTAAGAATGGTGTTGCAAGTATTAAGAGAGCATAAATTGTATGCTAAGCTAAGAAAGTGCATATTTTATCAAAAAAATATTCACTACTTGTGGCATATAATTTGAGAAGAAGGGATATCAGTTGATCTTGAGAAGTTAGAGGTCATTAGAGGATGTCCATCCCCAATAATGATACAAAGGTTATATCATTCATGGGTATTTCTAGTTATTACCGAATATTCATAAAAGGATTCTCAAAGATTGCAAGCCCCATAACTTCATTGCAAAAGAAGGGAGTGAAATTTGAATGGACTTCCGAGTGCGAAGAGAGCTTTCAACAACTAAAAGAAATCTTGACAAGTGCACCAATATTGAATATTGCAGATCCAAATGAAGATTTTGTGGTGTGCACTGATGCATTCAGGGAAAGACTCAGTGTATTCTTTATTCAAAAGGATCATGTGGTATGGTATGAGTCTAGAAAATTAAAAGAGCATGAGAGAAATTATTCTACTCATGATCTAGAGTTAGAAACAATTGTACATGCATTAAACATGTGGAGACATTACCTCATGGGGAGGAAATTTGAGCTAAGGATAGACCATTGTGGTCTGAAACGTTTGTTTGGGCAACCAACATTAAATGCCAGAAAAACTAGATGACTTGAATTTCTTAGTGAGTATGACTTTGAGATTAATCGTATAAAAGGAAAGGAAAATAAAGTGGTTGATGCACTCGGCAAGAGAGATCATGAAGTGCATATTGCAACTATTATCATGTACTGAACTGATCTGAAAGATAAAATTGTATAAAATAAAAGAAACATTACAACAAAGTAATTCTCAACACAAATTTAATTATTATGAGCTGAAAGAAGAAGGAATTCTCATGTACAAAGGAAAGGTATATGTGTCGAATTCCAAGGAGTTGAAAAATGCAGTGTTGAGGGAAATGCACAATGTGCCATATGTTGGGAACCCGAGATATCAGAAGATAATTGCACCTGTAAGAAGCTAATACTTTTGGCCAGGAATGAAAGAAGGAAGTGGCTAATTACATAGCCATGTGTCTAGAGTGACAAAAGGTGAAAGCATATCATACACATCCAATGAGATTATTACAACCATTTACCATTCCATAATGGATGTGGAAAATTGTAACAATGGATTTTATTACTAAGCTACCGAGAACAATGAAGAAACATGATCCCATCATGGTGGTGATGGATAAATTGACTAAAGCAATGCATTTTATTCCAATGAAGACTACACACAAGGCAACAAATATTGCATAAATATATATGAAGGAAGTTGTTAGGCTACATGGAGTTCCTAAGGAAATCGTTTCAGATAGAGATACGAAGTTTACTTCCAATTTTTGGAAGGGTTTGTTCAAAGGATTTGGGAAAAAATTAAATCTCAGTACAATGTATCACCCATAGTCTGATGGGAAAACAAAGAGGACTAACAAAATAATTGAGAACATGCTCCGAATGTATGTGATGGATCAACCATCAAAGTGTGAGGATTGTATCCCCTTAGTGTAATTTTCTTACAATAATGGGTATTAGGCCTAATTAAAAATGAGTCCATTTGAAGCGTTGTATGAAAGGAAGTGTAATGCGCCAGTGAGTTGGAATAATCCAACATACAAGGTAGTTATTGGGCTAGAATTGTTAAAGGAAATGGAAGAGCAGATGAAAAATATCAAGTAGAATTTAAATGATGCCCATGATAGGAATAAAAGTTATGCAGACAAGAACAAAGTTTTTATAGATTTCAAAGTGGGTGAACATGTGTTTTTAAAAGTGAAGGAGAAAATAAGTTCACTAAGATTAGAAAGTTTCCCAAAGTTGGCAGTAAGATATTGTGGACCCTTTGAAATCTTAGAAAATATAGGGTTAGTTGCATACATGATAGCATTGTTTACATCCATGAGAGTGCATAATGTATTTTCTGTACCATTATTAAATAAATATATGACTGACCCTAACCACATAATTGATTAGACTGCGATCTAGGTGGAGCATGAAGGGGATTTTCGGGTGGAACTAGTACACATCCTAGACCAGAAAGTCAAAGTGCTTAGGAACAAAGCCATAGGGTTGGCAAAGGTTCAATGGAACTGCTACGGTCCTGACGATGCTACATGGGAGCATGTAGAAAACATGCTAAAAGAGTACCCACAGTTTTTTGTCAATTTTGAAGAAAACATAATTCAAGACTCTGTTTTGAGCAGCTAGAGTTCTAGAACCACATCTCGAAGTCCTTGCCAATTGCCTTGGGGGATTTGATAAAAAAAATAGCATATTCCTTGGTTTAGCATTGATAAACAAATGATACATTCCTTGGGTTAGCCTTGATAAATGAATGGTGCATTCCTTGGTTCAGCATGGTGCATTCCTTGGGTCAGTGAGTTGAGTGAAAAACAAATTTTGGTTGGAACTATTGTTGGAGTTGTGAAATTGCATAATTTTATTTTCTAAGTATTGTGATGTAAATTTGTATATGTATATTAGCATAGTGTGAACCAAGGATGGTGCACAATTGTAGGGGATGGGGAATGTAATATCTCCACTACAATCCCATTTTAATTAATGTTGAATGTAGATATAATATGTGGCTACGACCAAATGATGTATATGTGAATGTATTTCTAAATTATAATAATAAAATGTGATGCCAACTGCAAAGGGGACATGGACATAGATGGGATATGAAGTAATCTATAAGAGATAGGAGGGTCTAGGAGAATTACTAACAGGGGTCCAAGGGGGTAAATACACATGTATATTAATTCAACACACATTCCTGAATTTTATTATGACTATGTATTAAACTCTAGTTTCTGATTGAGTGTTCCCAAAGCCTATCATTGAATGCATATAAGAGGGTGGATGTGAGAAGTCACATCCCATAGTTATTGGGAGCATGGGAGATGAGTACAATCAACTTGAGGAAGTTTGTGAGTCAAGAAAGTAAATCCAAAGGGAGGAAATTTGTATGGGTAGCAACAAAAGTTTTAGACAGATAAGTTTTTGGTATGAGCAAGAAGTAGAGAGAAAGAAATAGAGCTTGGAGCTAGAGTAACAATGGAGGGAGAATTATAGATCATGTTGGAGCGTATTTGGAGCTGAAGACTGAAGAGTTGGGTTCTCAGGCCTAAAGAGTGAACTCATGTGTGAGTTGCACTATAACAACAAGTGTTTTTTGTTGTTTGTTGGTAGTTTTTCATAGCATTGAGTTTCCTTGAGTTTTCAGCTAAGAGATTCCTATTTACCTGTTCTAGAGAGACCCTGATAAACGAATGAGACCCTCGAGGGAATGAGATCAGTGAAGGGGTACATTCCTTGGATTGGGTAGGTCAAGAGGAAGAGAGATGGTGGAAAATCAAGATAGTTGTAGGAGAATACTAGTGGGTTGTGGGAATTCTGAGCTGAGAATGGACAGTGAGAGACCACCCTCTTTTGTGGATTACTAGCGTCAACTCAGGGATGAATTGATTTTCATATTTGTAGTAGCAAGTCTATGGGTGGGTGGAATTTCCATCCCAAACAACTGATTGCACAACTGTTTATAAAAGATACATGTTTTATCTTGATGTTGTTTGTATTATGAGTTTATTTGTTGTGCATTAATTATGTGTATCAAACTAATTTATATGATGTTGAAATTGAGTTTAATAGTTGCATTTCATGTTGTTTTAGCATGTTGTAGATGCATCTAAATAATGGTAACATTCAATAGTTAAATCTGTATGTAATTCGTAGTTGTAAGCTACAAGAAATTATTTAGTTAGCATAAATTTTCATTTTTATGAGTATTCTGCGACATAATGTTGTTGAATCAGGCTGGGGGATGTTACATAATCCTAGTAAGAATTTGACTATTCCATCTTGGTCGAGTGTTGAGCTCAACATTCTTACTCTCTTTCTTTTGAATCTCCATCTTACTGAGATACCTTGGTTATTGTAGGGTTCGAAGAGCTAGCAGGTGTAGGGTTTTAGGGTTAGGTATGAAGAGTAAGGAAGACACGTGGAATCCATGCGTGCTTGCACTCTTTTTTTGTTTAAATTATTTTGATTTTTTTTTATGTTTTGTTTACTAAAAAATTTTATATATTTTTTTTTATGTGTGTTCGTTTATTTTTGTATTATTTTAAGTGTAAAAAAATAATAATTTAGAGTAAATATATATATATATATAATTTAGGTCAAGTTAATTTAAAATTAAAATTAAAGTTAAATTAGGTTAAATTAGTGTAATAATAATTTTAAATTAATTGTTTTATTTAGTGTAAAGTTAATTTACATTAAAGTTAATTAATGATGTTAGAGATTAGATTAAATTTGGGTTAGATTAAAATTTTGCCGGAGCAGACGGGTTTAGAACCCACGACCACCCACTACCTAAGCCTTAAGGAATAACCAAACACCAACGCACCATGTATGTGCCTTGGAGAAAAAAATAAAAATAATAATAATTAAACTAATAGGAAGGATTAAGTAAATTAGTGACTAATTACTTAACACTAATAACAATATTAATTTCCGGGAATAAATGGAAGTGTTGATTAAAGCGATTGAAGCTTAGGATTAAGTTTAGTCTAGATTATTAGTTTTTAATAAACTAGCACAGCCGCAAAGTGGCTGGCGGTTGGTTAACGCTGAAAGGTACATAGCGCTGGTGAACGCCGAAACGTGGCTGGCAGTTGTGGACAATTATTTAGATGCCATAATTTAATCCTATTTAATCATTTAAATGTGGTAAGTATATATCCTTACAAAAATTGTTTTTAATGTGATTAGGTAAATGTTAAAAAGTAAACATGTTAACGGATGCCTTGATAAATGCAAGAAAGTTATGAACAATAAATCTGACCCATTGATTTTGGAGGACGACTAAGAATATGCCAGCATCTTCAATGCATAGCCATCAGATAAGGGTTTAAGGTTAAATAAGATTAAAAGATCATTAATTGTGCCCATTGTCAATAGGTGTATGCCTTTCAGCGTAAATTAATAAACATAAGGTCGGAAGTCACTTTAAACAAGTTGTAAGCGAAAAGTTAAAAGGGCTTAGACTAGGACAAGTGGGAAGGAGGCGGAATATGCACTAGGAGAGTAAGCATAGGAAGTGGCGAGTACGGCGCAAGGCTAGCGTAGCTACAGGGCAAGGGAACCAATAGTTTTTTATTCATAGGGGCGAAGAAATCAAGCTTAGATTCTTAATCCAAACCCTAACCCAACCAATCCCCTAATGGAGTAATGTTTGTTTACAAACAAGTAAATAAAACTTACGCCTAACCCTATTTCTAGTTTGAGTAGCACCAATTTGAAACATCCTTGAACTCACCCTGACAACTTTGGGGTGATGCAGGTTAAAGCATACAGGATGGTCAGGACTCGAAGGAGTCAAGGCAGGGGAGCGTCGTCGCAAGCACCACCAACACCGCCAGCGCCACCACCACCATCGCTTGAACTAGCTCTCATACTACGCTCGTTGGAAGCCATTAATGACACTTTAAAGGGGCGACAACTGGCAGGGACTGAAGTGGAACCCCCACTGTCTGGAATGGGTAATCCAGAAGCATCAAGGGATTTAGGGGGAGGACCTCCACCTGAAGACATCACGCGAGAATTGCAGAATATCAAACTTCCTGAGTTTGTTGGGGGTCGCGCCAGTGAATGCGCGGAAGCATGATTGGAAGGCATGACAAGGTGTTTTTCCTTAAGGGACTATGCATTCAACTCAAAGGCAAAGATCGCCATTTTTCAGTTAAGAGACAACGCCTTGAACTGGTGGGGCAACCTGGAAAGACAACTGCACCTTACCCTAGACACAATATCTTGGGAACTTTTCGAGGAAAGGTTCCGAAGGAAATATCTACCAGCATACTACGAGGAACAACAGTTAGGGGCATTTCATGCCTTAGTACAGGGAAACATAACTGTAGAAGAATATGAGATCAGATTTATGGAACTAGTCAAATGTGTTTCGTATATGGATAATGACCAATGACAGGCAGAGCACTTCATCTATGGATTGAACCCTAAGATAAGAGCTATGGTGCGGATGTGGAAGTTGTCTTCAGTAGCGGAGGCGGTGGAAAATGCACGTTATGCAAAAGAACACATGAATCTAACCGGGGGTACAAGACCGACATTTCCGCATCGTCCTGGATTTGTAGGGAAGGCCCCAAGGACATTTCCTAGGGGAGGGGGCTCAAGGCCACCGCCATATGGTAACAGAGTCGCGCCAAGGACAGTAGCTGCAGGGATTTCAATGGCAACAAGTGTAGCATCTCGTTCATCGCCAACGATGCAGACAGGTCCACGACCATCTCAAGGCAGGGGTTCTAGGGGAAGGAACTCATTTAAGAGACAGTCACATAACAGTGCACAGGTTCAATCTCGTGTTACCTGTTGGGGGTACGGAGGACCCCATTATCAGCGTGACTGCCCGGAGTTACAATCAGGGTTTGTGCATAGAGAAGGAAAGGCACTGATGGGGAGAGCAAGTAGCAGCCACCAGATTTACGCAGCGGTTAATAATCACCAGGCCGAACATCAATCCACAGTGGTGGAGTCATCAGGTACGCTAAATCATATCAATGTTAAGATTTTGTTTGATTCTAGTGCGACAGATAGTTTCATTTCACCATCTGCATTAGAAAAGAGTGGGTTGGCAGCCTACGAGCACGATGACTTTAAACAAGTCGAGATGGCTTCGGGGGAAAAACAAGCAGTATGACCTAGTGCTGATAATTGTATAGTAGACCTGGGAGTGTGTACTACTAGGTTGAAGGTATACGTCACTTCTCTCGGAGCATATGACCTAATCATTGGAATGGATTGGTTAGCAACTCACCAAGCTTTGGTAGATTGTTTCGCAAAGAGGGTTCTTAGTGTCGATGATGAAGGAAGACCAGTAGAGATCCAGGGTGTACAGAGAAAAGTGTCATTACGCTTTATATCCACTATGAAGGTTAAGAGATGCTTGAGACAAGGGTGTCGATTGTATGTAGTGGAAGCAGTGAATGAAAGGAAGGGACCCTCATTGGATCAGTACCCGGTATTGTCAGAATTTCAGGATGTTTTTCCGAATGAGTTACCAGGGTTACCTCTTGAGAGGGAGATTGATTTTACCATTGAGCTAAAACCTGGTGCAGAACCAATTTCCAAAATTCCATATCGGATGACAGTGCCAGAACTTTGTGAGTTGCAAATGCATTTGAAAGAGTTACTGGACTTAGGGCTAATAAGGCCCAGTGTCTCACCTTGGGGCGCACCGGTAATTTTTGTAAAGAAGAAGGATGAATCCTTACGACTGTCTATAGACTATAGGGACTTGAACCATGCTACAATGAAAAATAGGTACCCGATGCCGCAAATAGATGACCTCTTCGATCAGATGAAAGGAGCAGCGATATTCTCAAAGATCGATTTGTGATCAGGGTATCATCAATTAAGGATTAAGGAAGGTGATATCCCAAAAACTGCCTTCCGAACTCGGTTTGGACATTACGAGTTTGTTGTAGTACCTTTCGGATTGACCAATGCACCAGCAGTATTCATGAGCCTCATGAACGGCGTATTCTAGAAGTACTTAGACCATTTTTTACAAGTCTTTCTAGACGACATCCTCATCTATTCCAAGAATGAAAGAGAACATGAGGAACACTTGCGAATAGTGTTGTCCTTCCTTAGAGAGAACAAATTGTACGGGAAGCTGTCGAAGTGTTCCTTCTTCCAGAAAGAGATCCACTATTTGGGTCATATCATTTCCAGCGAAGGAATCTCTATGGACCCAAAAAAGGTAAAGGCCATTATGGAGTGGCCAGTGCCGAAAAATGCCCATGAGGTTGTTAAGAACCAAACATCAATATAGCATATAAAAACCTCAGGAAAAGTAATCAACGCCTTGAAAAAGAGATAATTTCAGATAATAAGCCTCTTCGAGGGGGAAACCTCCTTTTACCCCACTTAAATGTTCAAGTACAAGATG
>ML852733.1:14875-30421 GCA_009831015.1 Picea engelmannii | reverse complement strand
AGTTATTTCTCTCTTTTATTAGTTTCTTTTAGGATTCTTAGATTGGCTAACGGAGCCATTAAACCCGTCAGAACGAGTTACACCAAACAACTTGGGTTATTTAGACAACCCTGGACCGGACTTGCTCTTCCAATTGACGGACGGTCAATTTCGCCCATCAACAATACCGTAGCCAAGGAGATTGTTAATATTATAATCTTCGATCAAGCACCAATGCAATGATCCTTCCTCTGTCTCTTGCTAATCCCAAGAACTCCCAGCCGACATTAGGGGTACTCTTCTTCCCCCTTAGCCCCCCGAGACGCAAAGGGGTCAAGCACAAAAACCAAAATGCAGTATCTCCAAGATTTCCTCATAAGGAAGATCTTCCACTCTTTCTCCAAGCTTGGTATGCCAACTCTCACAAGTAAAACACAATCCACAATAATTTTGGTAGCATAACCTTACCAAGAATAATTGAGCTCCATTTTCCTTCTTCACCATTTATTTTATAGAAATTTCCTCAGTGACACATGTCCTCATGCAAAAATAATTAACTTTTTAGATTAAATTAATTATGATTATTGATCCCCACACTTGTCACACTCTCCCCAAGTTGCACAAGTAATTACCATTTTTTATTTTATTTAAAAAGTCAATTTCCCTCACATTCTCCAATGTGTTCCTATTTTTGCTCTTAGTTGTACCTTTGTTCACCAAATTCTCATTTAGTGAGTGTTTCCTAACTAGATCTTAGTTAGATTTGGATTAGGAGTATTCTTCTAGTTAGACTAGTGGTATCTTGACTCTAGATATTATTCTATGTGTACACCTATTCTCTCATAATTTATTTCTTTCTATTTTAAAAATCTCTTTTATTATTTTCATGCACACATGTGCAATTTATCCAATATTTAGATTTTATTCCCCTTTTTCCTAGAGTTTGATTATTCTCCAATATTTTAACTTATGTCATAATTCATTTAGTCCCTTAATTAAAATTTGGACTTAGACTTAATTTTAGACTTAGGCTTAGAATTTTATTGGGCTTTATAATTAATAAATCCACTATTTAATTAATTATTTTAATCCAACAAGGTATAACCATTTAAATGTTTTCTAGGCCACCTAGATTTATTGATTCAAGATTGTAATTACGCGACATCCCCTTCAAGACGCACCTCTATGCTCCAAGGGTGTCACGTTCCTTTGACTGTGGAAGTTTTTCCGACCCTTGGAGTCAACACTCCATTCAGTCGACCTTTTGAGAGACTAAGGGTTTCTAAGGAATAAGGACTCTGCCTTATTGCGTGCTCCTTAGAAATCTCTGTGAGTGATTGTCTTAGTCTTCCCTCACGACATCGTGGACCTATCAAACTAGGTAATCATTAACCTACCATCTGGGCCATGACAAGAGTGCTAGTAGGTTGTGACAGGGATGCTGCCACACCTCTCTCTCAAATTAAATTAATGTCTGGTTTCTGTGCATGGCCCCTCTACTCCTTATGTGAGTCAGATTAGAAAGAATCACCAACTTGTATCCATTGACAAAAACACTTTCAATGATCCATATACATAAATAATACTATAATCAATCATATTTCACATGTGCGTAAAATAAAATACTCAAACAAAATACAATCCACTCCCTGACTCAATCTGGAGTCCAAGGAAGTTCATTGATGCCATCAACATCCATAATATGTCATGTGTCCTACACACTCAGGAAAACTCGTCAATAACATCTTCCAATACATATATATTAAATAACAATAGGTCAGAACACATCATCATCATCATCATGTATAACTCATAATCAAAATGAAATCACAATGTGCCATAACCCTATCACTTGCACGCAAGTTTCCTCAAAGAATAAGTAAATAAAAGTGTGCTTGGTAGAGTGGGATGTTACATACACCCCCGCTTGTTTTAAAATTCATCACGAAGTTTGTACAGTATAAAAATGCAAGAAAAAAAATGCATATGACATAGATCTATATGTCTAATAAATCAAACAAGTAAGGAAACGGTTGACACATCTCATAAGCGTCCTCCCAGGTAGCCGACTGTGGAATATAGTTGTCCCTCTGGACCTTCACCTAACCGACTATTCGACATCATAGTTGTCGAATGCGATGGTACATAATGCATATTATCTCCTCCATGAGAGCACCCTCATATAACACCTGCAAATAACTCATGTCAATAACATGTGAAGGATCACTAATATAATGTCTCAAAACATATACATGAAATACATCGTGCAGACGCCTCAAAGAATTAGGTAAGGCTAGTCAATAACCCACAACTCCTTTATTTTCCATAAATTCGAAAGGTCCCACAAACCTAGGAGAGAGTTTAGCACCCTTTCCAAACTTGATTGAACTCTTGTGTGGTTTTACCCGCAAGAAAACTCTATCACCAACTTCATAACAACATTCAACGCGATGCACTTCAGCATAACTCTTTTGTTGATCTTGCACTTCTTTAATCCTTTGTCATATCGATTGCATTTTTTCTTCCATTTCTTAAATCACTTCTGGTCCTACCAATACCCTATCCTCAAGTCGATCCCAACTCAACGACGTCCGACACGATTGCCCATAAAGAAACTCAAACAACGTCATCTTAATCGTACTCTGATAGTTGTTGTTGTATGCAATCTCTACTAGTGGAAATAAATATTCCCAATGTTTTTTTTATCCATTACATACATACACAACATATCCTCCAAAATATGGTTCGTTCTCTCGGTTTGTCTGTCTGTCTCAAGGTGATGCATTGTAATGAAATTCAACTGTGTTCCCAAGGCCTCTTGGAAACTGGTCCAAAACTGCCCTATAAACACCGATCCTCTATCAGATATGATCCTTCCTCGTACTCCATGTAATCTCACAATGTCACTGGTAAATACTCTCGTGATGTATAACACCTGATACATCGTACGCACTAGGATAAAGTGTGCACTCTATGTCAGAGTGTCCACTATCACGAAAATCGAATCATGCCTCCTTGTTGTCAGTGGTAATCCAACAATAAATTCCATCAAAATGACTTCCCATTTTGATTCTGGAATAACGTGTGGTTGTAACAATCCTACTAGATGTCTATGTTCAACCTTCACTTGCTGAAAATATAGACATTTCACCATGTAACTATCTATGTCTTCTTTCATTCCCTTCCAGAAGAATAAAGGCTTAAGGTTTGCCTTCATCTTCATGACTCCTGGATGAGCCATGTACACTACTTGATTTGCTTCACTTAAGATAAAATTTCTTAATTTGTCGTTAGGCAGTACATAAATTCTTCCATTAAATCTAAAAAATCCATCGTTGTCTAATGAATAACCTTCATACTTCGGTACCATCATGGTATCTTGTCCAATATTATTCTTAATGTCCTTGTACCAATCATCGCCTATCTATAAAGTTATAATATTTTCTCGAAGATTCATCTTAAGCGGTATTACCAAGAATATGCATGGTCTCCGACTCAATGCGTCTGCCACTATGTTCACCATTCCTTTAATGTAAGTAATCTCAAAGTCGTATTCGCTAAGTAATTTTGACCAACACCTTTGCCACATGTTCAAGTCACTCTGTGTAAATATATGTTGCAATCCACAATGATCTGTCTTTAATTTGAATTTCCATCCAATCAGATAATGTCTCCAAACTCTCAAGGAATATACAATTTCTAATAATTCACCATGTAACTAATTATGTCTTCTTTCATTCCCTTCCAGAAGAATAAAGGCTTAAGGTTTTCCTTCATATTCGTGATTCCTGGATGAGCCATGTACACTGCTTGATGCACTTCACTTAAGATAAAACTTCTTAATTTGTCGTTAGGCGGTACATACATTCTTCTGTTAAATCTAAAAAATCCATCGTTGTCTAATGAATAACCTTCATACTTCGGTACCATCATGGTATCTTGTCCAATATTACTCTTAATGTCCTTGTACCAATCATCGTCTATCTATAAAGTTAGAATATTTTCTCGAAGATTCATCTTAAGCGGTATTACCAAGAATATGCATGGTCTTCGACTCAACGCGTCTGCCACTATGTTCACCATTCCTTTGATGTAAGTAATCTCAAAGTCGTATTCGCTAAGTAATTCTGACCAACGCCTTTGCCGCACGTTCAAGTCACTCTGTGTAAATATATGTTGCAATCCACAATGATCTGTCTTTAATTTGAATTTCCATCCAATCAGATAATGTCTCCAAACTCTCAAGGAATATACAATTTCTAATAATTCCAAGTCATGTGTTGCATAGTTCTCTTCATGCTTTCTCAATTTCCTTGAAATGTAAGCGATTACTCGACCGTCTTGCATCAAAACTACGCCTAAACCTTCCTTGGATGCGTCTGTGCATACCAAGAATTATTTTTCCATCTTGGGGACCTTTAGTATCGGTATTTTCATCAACAACTCTTTGAGATTTTGAAATTATTCTACACATTTCTCAGTCCATATGAACTTCTTGTTCTTCTTCTGCAATTTCGTGATTGGATAACAAATGAAATGCAACATAGCACACTTCAATATTTACTCGTTCTATTCTTATCTACATCATTGCAAAGAAATACTTAATTACAACATCAAGATACTAATAAAACAAGCAATTTTGGTTATTCATTTTCTCATGTAATCAAATATAACTTGTTGTAGATATTAGAGAATAAATACATCGTACCTAGCCCGTCTACTATATAAATGATCATTTTTTCTTTTACTAAGATACCTCTCATTAAATTAATCTATATAGTTTTTGTAACATAACATATCAAGTATGCTAGACACATAATAAGTATATTAATTAATTTATGATAAATATGCTAGACATATAATATAATAAACAAGCTAGAATAACATATATACTTATTAATAACACATAACATAGGTTATTTAGTCCAAATAAAGTTATGTTACCATACTAATCTAACTCATTTACAAATTATCAATGAAAATTGGAACGATCCAATTTACTGACATAAATTTACATAAATTATGAGTTTATTTATTAACATTGTTTATATAATTGTGTACTCATTCAAAGTATACATTGTCTAAAGGATACAGAAAGTATAATTATTGTAAAGGATACAGAAAGTATAATTATTGTAGACAAGAATATTAATGCTTCCTCACAACAATGTGATTAACATGTGCCATTAATAGTTGGGTAGTGATCACTACGTGCCATATGAGTTGGGTACGCCACATATTTAATTTTTATTTTTATTTTTAAAACTTATTTGCTTGTCTACTAAGATTTTACTCTGAATATTTGAGTCCAGATCAATTAGTTGATTTAATGGATAAATCAATACGAACACAATTTTTTTCTTTTAAAGGTTAATCCATTAGAATATAACATTACGATCAATGAACATTAAAATTCGTATCGACGAAACAAACTTCTCCAACCCGAGCTCCTAATCTTAGAGTCCTATTGACAGGTGGAAAGGATTCTTGAAAGGTTGTGATTTAAATTTTCGTTTAAGGAACGCATATGTCGCGGAAAGGACAATTTAGATCTATGTAGGCGCTTCCTCACTAGAACCTTGATTTAGATTAGATCTCATTTGTTCGAAGGATCGATCACCTCTCTGGCTATTGTCTGTTGAGTGATAAAAGTAAATACAATGATGTAGCAATATTATTTAACCCTATCAGTAGATTTCATTTTAAATAACAATTTCCTTGGTAATTTCTAACTCGACGTCGCCCACCTTGTGGAACATCACCACCATAATATTTTATCATGAATCCAAAAGTAAGGTAATAATTAATAGGATGATAATTTCACCCTCGGTCACTTACGACTTTCTTACATACCTAGGAAAATTCCTCTTTTACTAAGCAAATACCTCAATATCTAAGAGAATCAGGACAAAAACTTACTCTAGAGTTTCAATACCTATGATGACCATAGGATCATAAAAACATCTAAAAATCATCGTAACACTACGATTAGAATTATAGTACGAGGATTGGAAATTTTCCTGATCCATATAAATTCTTAATCATTAATGTGCACCTTCAGGTACTAAAGGAATCAAGAGAAAGGAGGGTGACAAGGAGTTTCTTAAGAGAGTTGAATATTAGTCAAAAACATAATTTACGCTAACAATAACAATGTGGGTTACTTTGAAGGTATCCTTCTAACAATTTAACACGTTAAGTAGTAACCCATGTCGACTTAGGTTTACTAGTCTTCACGATATGTTTATTAAATGTTGATTTAAATATCTCACTACAACACCAATTAAACTGAATCTTACATGTACAAGTGGAACGAAATTATGAGATTTACATAATACATATGGCTATCATCGAGTATTGGTTGGTTATAATGATTTTTAAATTGCTTAGGGAAGGTGAGATCGTGGAGGTAAATAAGGAACGATCCTATTTAGTTCCTTCGATCTACACAATCAATCAAATATTCAACAAGGATGATACGCCACAACTAAACTACAATTTAGGAATTAAGACTGACGATTCATTTTATTCTTTAAAAATCAAAGTTCAAACCTCGCTAATTAGCACTATCCAAAATCGTGAAGGTCTGATATTTGTATAGTATTTTCTTTATGAACTACTTGAGGGAAGTTGGAAGTAGTGGTAAAAACCGTAGTAGTTAAATCAGATAGTAGATACAAATTTCAATGGCAAGATTGAATTTTTGCAAACACATCCCTTGAGGAACATCTAATTATCAAGGTACTTCGGTAAGGAGTGATCCAGATGAACATTAATCAAATCTCAGAAGAGATGACACATTTGAAATAACACATGAGACAAAGTTCTGAGAGTGAAGAAATCCTTTTGTAAAGGATCGAGTTATATGAGTCGTTCATTATTATTTCGGGACAATCTAGGATCGTTAGATCGAGGTGAAGTCAGATCTTGGGAAGGATTAAATATCAACCGTCATATATGAAGCATGAGATTCAGATGATCTCACCAGTCATTATATCAAGGAGGGACTTCAAATGAATTCTCGACCATTCGATCGAGTTTGGTGGAAGGACATTGTAAGCCACAATATCACAGAGTCTTGGATTAAAGGAACGCAAGAAGACCGTTGATATAATATCTCCTTGGGAGCAATACGAGCCATTGGATCAAGTGGTCAAATCCAACACTGACAAATACAATGAAAAGGAGTCTAAAACAGGTAAGTTTACCAAAATCTCGAAGCCCTGAAGTCACGAACTCCCATCAACGGTTGATCTGGAGTGAAAATATTGAAACCGTCAGATCACACTAAAGGAAAGTAGGTGATCAACTCCAGTGCTGACCACTCCAGCAAAAAGGAGTCTATAATAGGTAAGTTTACTTAAAGTTTGAAGCCCCGAAGTCACGAACTCTTGTCAACCATCGGATTAGAGGAAGAAGGCGGTCAACTATGGCCTTGACCTACTCTGGCGATAAAAAACTCAGATAAACCAAAAACTCTCGAACCTCGGAGTTCCAGAATAAAAAAAGGCCATAGGATCAAGACAATTGAAAATATACGGTTGTATATCTATTCAAAACTTTGAAAATAATCGAAGGATGGTATAAGAGTGCCAAAACTCCTGAAGCCACGAAGTAAGACATGTGGCAGAAGAAAAATATGGCATGTGGCCCAATCATCTAGTGACAAGTGTCAAGGTATAGTTGGCACATTAGGAATATGTAAGTAACGAATCAAGGTGACATGTGGCAGGAACTCATCTAGTTCCACGTCAACAGTGACATCAACAAGCTACATTACTCTGGGAGTACATCCTTCGGGGATATCCAACTTCTCCTACCAGCAAAACTACTTGAATTGTCAACAGTCGAAGTCACGAATATTTGAATACCTGGAGAGCAGGAGCTCGTTTGTGCCTAAGTCTATGGTCCCATATCCTAGAAATATGAAGGTTATCAAGCAGGGAGTGTTGATACACCCTTCGACAGAATTTTCTCTGGAAGAGTTGGAAGACTAGAAAGGCCTGAGTCCCGAAACGTTGAAGTCCCGAAATGAACGAGAATTGTCCATATCAAACGTGCAATTAAAATTTGACCATCAATATGGATAAGTGATTAATCATGTGTTTGGAGTAGCGCTTAGTCACTTCCTATGGTCATATTGAATATAGGTACTGAAAGTGCGTATGCGAATTTTAACATACAAAGGAATCATTTTTCCTCTGTCAGGAAGGAACTTTGAACCAAACAGGATCTGAATTCTGACCTGATTGATATTAAGTGATAAAATACATCAAATATGATATGTTGGATAACTGGGGATGTAGTAGAAGATTAAGAATAAAATAAAAAGACATGGGATCAAATTAAAATAAATCAATCCATACCTGTGATCGATTTATGAAAATCCCTCTTAGTAAATTGAAAATATTTCACGTTAATGCGTGAATAATAATAGAGGTATATATTAATTCTAAATTAAAATACAAATGCTATTACTTCTAATTTAAATGAATAGGTGCAATGATCCAAACAAAGGGACATAATGCTTCAACGCTCACGCCAGTTGGAATACTCTATAAGAAAGAAAGAATGGTGAACAAGAGGTGTCTTTGCATTCCAGATCAGAAGACCAAAAACATAAGCAGAGTCCAAAGAAGAAAAATTGATGATACTTATGCAGTGAGGGTGGAAGGGAAGAGCAAGGAAGGATTCATATCCTTTACTAAGTAAAGTGTGAAAAAAATGGAGTTGATGCTTCCTAGGGTTTGTGACCTAAAAACAATGGAGTTGATGCTTTCCAGGGTTGGTTCCATAAAAACAAGGGAGTTGGTGATTCCTAGGGTTGGTTCCCTAAAGACAAGGGAGTTGGTGCTTCCTAGGGTTGGTTTCCTAAAAAAAGGGAGTTGGTGCTTCCTAGGGTTGGTTCCTTGGAGAAGGGGATTTGTGTCTCCTAGAGTTGGTGCTCTAAAAAGGATTGGTGTCCTTCACTATCTCAAATTATTCTTTATAAAACCTTGTAATTTATGTTAATTATATTTATATAATTGATTTTAAATACAAGTCCATTGTTGATATTTGTGGTGATTAATAAAATAACAAAGTAATTTATAATTTTTAAAAAAGATGTAATACTTATTCACCCCCTCTTATCATTTCCAACAATTGGTATCAGAGCTAGTGCCTTCAGCACAATCTAATAAATGGAAGGTAGATCCTAAAATGGATCATTAAAAGTTAATGTCTTCCAAAAAAGCACCATTTTTTAATGGAGGTGGTTATGCTCTCTAGAAAACAAGAATGAAAAGCTACCTATTGGCTCTTGGTTTTGATGTCTGACAATTTGTTGTAGATGGTTACACTGCACCAACTACTCCACCTACAAATATTGCAGGAAAGAATATTTGCAATGATAACTCAAGAGTAGTTAATTCCATTCTAGGAGTATATGGGACAAATTGTAAATCAACTAAGGAAATATGGGACAAATTGGAGGTTGTATATGGAGGAAATAGAAAAGTCAAGGAAGTCAAACTACAAACCTATAGAGCTTAGTTTGAAAATATGAAGATGAAATAAGAAGAGAACATTGTTGAATACTTTCATAGGGCAAATGAGGTAGTTAATTCAATCATAGAAGCAGGAGAAGAACTTACCGATAAACCTATTGTAAAAAATATCTTAAGGTCATCACCTATGAGAAATGATGCCAAAATTTCCACAATTGGAGATATTCCAGAACTTGAAAAACTCATAGTAGATCAACTTCATGGAATTTTTACATCATATGAGATGAGAACAGGCAGCGGAAAACCATTAAAAGGAGAAACATCCTTTAAATAAGCTAAAACAGAGATGAGGTAGGATAAGAAGACCAATGACTAGTTATCATATATATATGATGAAGAAATCGCCAACTTCGGGAAAAAAATCAAGAAGGGGACTGGGAAATACAAAAGAAATATGTTTCAACTGTGGAAAAATTGGACACTTTGCCAATAAATGTTCCTATCCTAAGCAGGAGGAAAGTGATGATGAAAGAACCTTCAAAGATTAGAAGAAGAAAAAAAACAAAGATAAAAGGAAGTTCTACAAGAAGAAGAAAACGTTATTTGCCTAAGAATACAATAGCTCATTTGATGAAAGTGAAGAAGAGGAGCCATATCTTCTATTTATGGCAATAAAAACTCAAGATGATAATCATTCAGAAGATGAAGAAGAAGTGAACCTCGAGCAAGAATTCATTTGTTCAATTGAAGAACTAATAAAATCTAAAAATCAAAACAAGTTACTAAGGGAACAACTTTAAGAGATTGAAGAAGCTACTAAATCAAGAGAAAACAAAGTTTCCAAAACCATTAGTGAGTCAGAACAATTGATTATTAAGTTAAAAAATCAACTCCAGGAAACCAAGAAACCAAAATAACTTATTCATAGTTACATAGTCCACAACAAAACCAATAGAACTTATTCATATAGATCTATGCATACCTACCAGAACTAAAAGTACTTGTAGTGAAAATTATTTTATGTTGATAATTGATGATTACACAAGATTGACCTGGGTATACTTTCTAAAAGAAAAATCAGAATCCTTTGAGAAGTTTAAAACATACAAATCCCTTGTAGAGAATGAAACAGATCTCAAAATTAAATGTCTGAGATTAGACAATGGAGGAGAATTCACCTCTAAAGGGTTCATTCAATTCTATGAAAATCATGCTATCAAAATACAGTTTCATCTCCGAGGACTCCTCAATAGAATGGAGTAGTATAAAGGAAAAATAGAACAGTTCAAGAAGCTACAAGAACCATGCTAAATGAATCCAAGCTTCCCAACAAATTCTAGAGAGACGCAATCTGCACAATAATCCACATACTTAATCGAGCTCAGTTGATACCCAACCATGACAAAACTCCTTATGAAATATGGTTTGGCAGGCCAGCATCTGTAAAACACTTTAGAATTTTTGGAAGTAAATGTTACATTAAGAATGATGAAGATAATATAGGAATGTTTGATCCAAGATATGATGAAGGGATATTTTTAGGGTATTCACCTAATAAGAAAGCATACATATGTTATAATATTAGACTACTAAAGATAGTGGAAAGTGCCAATGTAAAGATAGATTATCTAAAACTAAAGAAGAGCATATCCCAAGACATATAAAAAATTGATAAAAAAAAATATCAACAAGAAGATGATGATAATGAAACACGGGAAAATGAATTGTATACTGATGAAGAAGACAATGAAGAAACTACATTACCAAAAGCTCCATCAAAAATAGTTCAAAATAATCATCCTGAAAGTCATATTATTGGAGATAAAAATGCAAGAGTGGAAACAAGAAGGAAACTCACATTTGACTCATAACAAGCAATGATATCCCTGATAGAACCCAATTCATTTAAAGAATCCAACAAAATTAAATATTTGATAGAATAAATGAATGAAGAATTAGACCAAATAAAGAATAACCAGACTTGGGAACTAGTTCCAATACCCAAGGAAAATAATGTGGTAGGAACCAAGTGGATATTCAAGAAAAAACTAAATGAAAATGGGGAGATTATAAAGAACAAAGCCAAATTAGTTTGCAAAGGATATTCCCAAGTGGAAGGTATTGATTTTGAAGAGGATTTTTCTCCAATAGAAAGACTTGAGGCCATCAGAATGTTCTTGGCATTTGCATGCTTCATAAATTTCAAAATCTTTCAGATGGATTTCAAGTCAACATTCCTTAATGGAACACTAGAAGAAGAATTCTATGTTGAGCAACCAGAAGTATTCATGTTAACAAAAAATCAAGATTATGTGTGCAGGATAAAAAAGACCCTGTATGGTCTTAAACAAGTCCCCAGAGCATGGTTCTCAAGGCTTGATCAATACCTTCAAAAACAAGGATATAAGAGAGGGACTACTGACAACAACTTATACATCAAAATTGAAGATCAAAACATGATTGTTGTGGTGGTATATGTAGATGAAATCATATTTGGAAGTAATCTTACTATACTAAGCAGAAAGTTTGCAACCAAAATGCAAGAAAAAATTGAAATGTCCATGTTGGGAGAATTCTCCTTCTTCTTAGGTTTACAAGTAACTCAAACATAAAAAGGAATATTTGTTTCCCAAGCCAAATATATCAATTAAATGATAAATAAATTCCAAATGGAAGACAATAAATCTATGAGTACTCCCATGGTCACTAGATGTAAACTAAGCCTAGAAGATGATTCACCAAAAGTTGACCAAACAATGTACAGATCAATGGTTGGAAGTATGATCTATTCAACAACAACAAGATTAAACATCATGCGGGATGTAAGACTCGTAGGAAGATTTCAATCCACAACTAAAGAAACTCACTTAAAATCAGTAAAGACATTATTCAGATATATTAAAGGCACCTTAGAACTTGGATTATGGTATCCAAAAGATAAAGACTTCAATCTAACTGCATGCACTGATGCAGATTGGGATGGTAGTATAGATGATAGGAAAAGAACCAATGGAGGAGCATTTTTTTAAGAACAATATATGGTATCATGGCTAAGTAAGAAACAAGCATCGACATCACTATCCACAACAAAGGAATAATACATTGTTGTTGCATCCTACTGCACACAAGTTCTTTGGATGAAGCAAACATTAGAAGATTTACAAATAAGATATGATGATCCCATTACTATTAATTGCGATAACACTAGTGCCATAAGTATCTATAAAAATCCAGTAATGCATTCTAAAACCAAACATATCCCAATTAAATACCATTTCCTAAGAGATCAAGTCACCCAAAAGGTGGTTAAAATAGTGTATGTGGACACCAAAGAACAAATTGCAGACATATTCACAAAAACTTTTTCGAGGAGTAATTTTGAAAGTCTTCAACATAAATTGGGAGTAATTCAAATACCTCATTAAAACCATAAAAATTGTATCAGAATAAAAGGAGCACATGGTTAGGGGGAGCATTTCCACATAGGGAGCGAAGAAATATCCCCTATGTCATTGTTTTCAAAGGGGGAGGAAATTGATAAGTAACAAACATAAAAATATTTCAAGGAAAAGGTTGCCATCAATGCCAAAGGGGAGAATGTTGGACACAATGGTATGATATTGTCATTGATGTCAACAAGGTGTAGAAGAATCCAGTATAAACCCAAAGCTCATAATGAATAATGTTAATCAAATCTTACAAGAGATGACACATTTGAAATAACACAGGAGACAGAGTTTTGCGAGTGAAGAAATCATTTTGTAAAGGATCAAGTTACAAGATTCATTCATTCTTATTTTAGGTCAATCATGGATCGTTAGAGCAAGGTGAATTCAGAGGTTGGGAAAGATTAAATCTCAACCATCATATCTGAAGCAGGAGCCTTGGATGATCTCGCCAGTCGTTAGATCAAGGAGGTACTTCAGATGAATTCTCGATCATCCGACAAGGTTTAGTGGAAGGACATTGTAAGCCACAATATCCTGGAGTCTTAGATTAAAATAACTCATGCAGACTATTGATCTAAGATCTCCTCAGGGGAAATACAAGTCGTTGGATCAGGTCGTCAACTCCGATGCTGACCATTCTGACGAAAAGGAGTCTAAAACATGTAAGTTTACACAAAGTTCGAAGCCCCGAAGTCACGAACTCCTATCGATCATTGATCTGGAGTGAAAATATTGAAACCATCAGATCACATTAAAGGAAAGAAGGTGGTCAACTCCGGTGTTGACAACTTTGGTGAAAAGGATTCTAAAACATGTATGTTTACCCGAAGGTCGAAGCCCTGAATTCACGAACTCTTATCAACCGTCGGATCAGTGGAAGAAGTTGGTAAACTTTGGCCTTGACCTACTTCGATGATAAATAGCTCAGATAAACCAAGAACTCTCGAACCCCAGAGTTTCAGAATAAACAAAGGCCATAGGATCAAGACAACTGAAAATATATGATGGTAGATCTATTTGGCACTTCATCAATAATCGAAGGATGGTATAAAAGTGCCAAAACTCCTAACTCCATGAAGTACAAAGACACAAAGTAACACATGTAGCAGAAGACAAATATAACACATGGCCCAATCATCTAGTGACATCTGCCAGAAGACAAATATGACACGTGGCCCAATCATCTAGTGACAAGTGTAAATGTATAGTTGTAACATTAGGCATACGTAAGTAATGAATCAAGGTGACACATGAAATCCACTTAGCTAGTGCCACATCAACAGTGACATCAGCAAGCTACGTCACTACGAGAGTACATCCTTCAGGGATATCCAACTTCTCCTACCAACAAAACTACCTGAAGCGTCGAAGGTCGAAGTCACAAATACCCAAAGAGCAGGAGCTCCTTTGTGCCTAAGTCTATGGTCCTAGGTCTTGAACATATGAAGGTTATCAAGCAAGGAGTGTCGATACACCCTTCGACAAAATTTTCTCTGGAAGAGTTGGAAGACTACAAAGGCCTAAGTCCTGAAATGTCGAAGTCCCAAAATGAACGAGAATCGTCCATCTCAAACGTGCAAATAAAACATTACCTTCAATCTTGATAAGTGATTAAGCACTCGTTTGTCTTATCGCTTAGTCATCGCCTATGGTCATATGAAATAGAGTTCATGAAAGTGTGTATGTGTGAATTTTAACATACAAAGGAAGAATTTTTCCTCTTTCAGGAAGGAACTTTGAACCAGACAGGATCTGGATTCTATCCTTATTGATATTAAGTGATCAAATACATCCAATGCATTGGAAGGCTAATTGAAAAGATCAAATATGATCTATTGGATAACTGGGGATGAAACATAATATTAATAATAAAATAAAAAGACATGGGATTGAATTAAAAGAAATTGATCCATACCTGTGATCGATTTATGAAAATCCCTCTTACTAAATTGAAAAGATTTCACGTTAATGAGTGAATAATAATAGAGGGATATATTAATTCTAAATTAAAATACAAATGTTATTACTGTTAATTTAAATGAAGAGGTGAAATGATCCAAACAAAGGGACACAATTCTTCAACGCTCACGCTAGTTGGAAGACTATATAATCAAGAAAGAACAATGGAGAAGAGGTGTCTCTGCAGTCCAGATCAAAAGACCAAAAACAAAAGCAGAGTCCAAAGAAGAAGAACTTATGATACTTATGCAGTGAGGGTGTAAGGGAGGAGAAAGGAAGGATTCATATCCTTTACTAAGTAAAGTGTGAATAAAAGGGAGTTGGTGCTTCCTAGGGTTGGTGCCCTAAAAACAAGGGAGTTGATGTTTTCTAGGGTTGGTGCCCTAAAGACAAGGGAGTTGGTGCTTCGTAGGGTTGGTGCCCTAAAACAAGGGAGTCGGTGCTTCCTAGGGTTGGTTCCCTGAAGAACGATATTTGTTTCTCATAGAGTTGGTGCACTAAAAAGGATTGGTGTCCTTCACTATATCAGATTATTATTTATAAAATCTTGTAATTTATATTACTTATATTTATATAAATGTTTTTAAATACAAGTCCAATATTGATATTTATGTTGATTAATAAAATAACAAAGTAATTTCTAATTGTTTAAAAATAGGTAATACGGATTC
>ML852733.1:0-11320 GCA_009831015.1 Picea engelmannii | reverse complement strand
AAACAATAACTATTGATTATTTCTCATATATTGTGCATGGTGTATTGTGGTGTATTGGTGTAACTCTTATACTATTGTTCATTTCTCATTGGATATAGTTGAATGGTTTAAGTATAAGTTGAAAAATCTTTTAAATTATACTTGATACTGATTCACCCCCCTCTCAATATCAACAGTTTTTGTGGTTTACACAGAGATATGGATTTTTCAATGGAAACAAATGATTTGTATTATGAATGGTCATTGGTCTCTTAAATGTTAGGGTAAATAGCATCAACATTCACCATATGCAAGCTTTGAATTTTGATCTTATATATTAGTCAAGTTTTGAGTTTTGATCTTATATATAAGTCATACTTTCTTCACAAGTTGTGGTTTTGTTGTAGCGGACAACAACCTCCCAAATTATGTATTATAAATAAATTTGGGACCCTTCCTTTTTCAATTTGAAAAAAATAAAAAGTTTCTATTTGTTTTACTTTAACAATGTTAGTCCTTGATTTTGCAAATGACTGATAAGAAAACATTTTCCCTAACCTATCCTTTCCTAGCTTTATTCTATGCTCTTTTTCTTCTTCTATAGTTTTTGAAGTGCTTGCATTATCCTTTTTTGGGTGTTTTTAACATGAATTTGTGTGATTAAGTATAGGATTAAACATTTTTTAGAGCTCTCCATCAAATCATAAGTCCTTTCCCACTTCTAAATTTGAATTTAAATTAAAAGGAAAAGGCGCTACAATAATAGCGTTATTCTTGTAGCACCAGAGTATTCATTATTTTGCATGCGCCAACTTCATGAGAATGTGACAGTTCATGCACGAGATATTTTTCTAAGAAGCTATCATCACTAATGATCAATATCAGTTCATGGATGTGATAAGATATTAATTTGCAGAAATCAAGTTGTACTTCTCCATGTTTTCTTTGCGGGTTTGTTGAATGTCATATAATCATTGCTGACAGATCAGACCCGAGTCTTCCACCATATTTTCTTTGGTCTATATAATTTTTGCAGGTGTTAAATATTTTCTACGACACTCCTAATTCATAGGATCTAAAGGTGATATGGTAACCAACCATAACAATTTCTAAGTTTCATAAATTGTGATCTTTGTGATGGCACCTAAGAAGAGTGGGAACATTTCTCGATTAGAACCTGAAGGTATATAACTATTCGAGGCTTATCCATAACTTTCACAAAAAATCAGAGATGTAGGAGATAGAGGATGTGAAAAGGTTTCAGAAAAGGTTGTTGCTTCAAATGAATGGGAAAAGATGCATTTTGATGTAAATATTAAAAAAGAAAGAACAGATGGAAGTAGATCCCCAACCTCGGGATAAGTTTCTAGTTCCTAAAGAGTAACATGAAGACTTCAAATAAATAAAGACAAATTTATTCATTGATCTGAATAAGTCTGCACCTAAGGAAAGATTTGAAAAATGTAAAAAATAAGAAGGGCAGAAATCAATACATGCAATACTCTGTTTTTTCCCTGTTTTAGTCCTTATCTTCAAGAGTAGCTTTTGAAAGGATGGAGATGAATTATTTGAAACCAAAAGGAAATTTTGTTGGGAACATGCCCCTTCACAAAAACCTCTCTCTATTTTTACACTACTATCAAAATTTAAGAGGTTTGAATATATCTCTGAGGCCTATTTTTCAGAGATTTCACAATAAATGATTTCTTGTTTTGGTGACCAATTTTTAGCGAGGTTTCAAAGAATCTGGAGATGAATTTTTGAAAACAAAAGGAGGTTTTTGTTGGGAATGAGCCCCTTCACAAAACATTCTCTTTGGTTTTACACATATATCATAGTTTGGGAAATGAGAAGAGATATTTGGGCCCTATTTTTTGGGAATTTGCTAGATTTATTTTCCTAAAAAATATCATGGAAAGAAGTTGACAAGCCACCTCATCAATTTAACTTGGAGATCAGATCCGATCTCCTCCTTGATTATTTGAAACAAGAAACTAAATATAGATGCGGAGGTTTTCAGATCCATTTCTTTTGGATCTTGATAAATATGTATTCGTTCTATATAAACAAGGTAGAAGGAGAAGTGATAGAGGGGGGTTGTTGTTATTTTGGGAATCAATTGCCCATTTTGAATAACACTCTATTGTAAAGAAAACCATATATTTCAATTGTTACTAAATGCTAAAGGAAATCTGATGGTTAAATTTTTAATTACTTTCTATTTTTCTATCTTTTTCCTACTTGAATGCATGTTAACCTTGTGCAATGTATATGATGTATCTTGTTTATGAGTAAGCCAGTGAAAACTTTATTGATTGTTTGTTCATAATCAGATTTTCTCTCAAGCATTTTTCTCTTGTGTCTTAAATGATATTTAGAATCAAGAGTTTCATGTGTGAGTGGACAAATTGAAAGCTTACATATTTCCCCTTTCTTTATATTGTTCTTGCCATCTGATCCATTAGATTGACTACCATTTACTAATCCATTGAGATATGATTTTTCTCTTGCATGTTTGAGACAAATTTTTCACATTATCCTTAACCCAACCTTCAACTAGTTCAAAACCTAAATGAAAAATTTACCTATAAAACCATTTCAATAACTTGATGATTCCCCAGATTTTCGTCTCACATTCAAGTGCAACTTTAGGGACTAATATCTTTTAGCACCATTGTCGGGGAGGAAGGAACGAAGAATTTATCCCTGGGAGAACGACAACGATCATTTCTAGCTCTTGATGGTGAACATGAGTTGGACACTTTTTCTAACTGTATCATTCACCCGGTGACTCCATGAAGAAAGAATCCACTAGAAACTCCACTGATCCAAGATGTTGAAGGTTATGTAAGCCATTTTGTCTCATAGGTTTTCTCCATTTGATTTCTCATGTATTCCTAGTTTTCCAAATGTTGTGCCTACTATGCATGAATGGGGAGACTACTTTCTGAGGTTTAAAGGATATGATCACAATAATCCTACACAACACATGATTGATTTTAATCAATACATGGACCAACTTGATATTCATCATGAATATGTATTGCTAAAAATGTTTATGTACTCCTTCGAAGGAGAGGTGAGACAATGGTACCGATCTATTCATGTTTCCAGTATTTCATCATTAAAGGATTTTCATTGTGCTTTTTTATTCATATTACAAGAAATTTTATCCATTTGAGAGTCTTTTTGAGCATTGTTGCGTGGGATATGCATTATATACTCAATATTCAGTAACTAATCCTTCTGGTGGTGCAAATGAAAGGTATGATTATGTTGAGGAAGAGAAAGAAGAGTTATTATTAGTTCTATATTCTTCTTATTTTTATTTACATCAGGAGGACTGTAGTAATGAAATTCATGTAGATATATGCCAGGCTTGTGAATCTCATGATGAATTTGACACTTGTCTTGACATATTTCTAATAACTCTTATCTAAAAGTTCATCCTTATGAAGAATGTGTTGTTGAGAGCCTTTCTGAAAATCATTTGCTGACTGAAAAAAATCTTGTTGAAGACCATATTGTTGATGAGGAAGAACAAAAAGTAGATGTAGATACATATGATACCTTTTCAAATGTGTCTAATGGTCAAAATTCTAATAACAATTAGGGAACGTATTTATATCATTCTTTCAAGATGATCATGAAACAAATGTCTTTGAATTTCAAATTTCAGAATTTTTTTTAAATCAACCTACATACAATGAATATGATGATGATCTTGAATTCCTAGATCCATATGTCTATGATGTAGTAGGGTTTGACGAGTATTTTCATGAAGACATTGATTCCATCATCCATGAGGAACTAGATCTTGTATATGACAACTATGTATCAGAAGGTAGAAAGGAAGATGAAGATAAGACTCTTGATTTTCACGATAATATAATTTTTTTGAATGTTGATATCCAAGGAACTTATGAGGAGATTCAAAATGACCATGTTTCTTTTGATTGTGATAAAACAAATGATCATCAAAAGGATTATGGAGCAAAAATTTTAGAACAACAGTTTTGTTCATGGCATCGTTTGGAGTTATGTCATGATTTTCATGACCCAATGGCTATTTACATAGAGTCCATGTTTCCACAAGTTCAAAACGTGGCAGCATCTGGGATGAAAGTGGAATGCAATAGTAAGTATAAATTTTATATTACATGTCTCCTGAAAATTTTTATGTTTTCCTGCATTTATTGATTAAGCTACCAAAAAGAAGACCATTTTCTCAGTAAAATGATTACATGGATGAATTGAAAATTTGCCTACACATGATCAACATGATGTTAGCAGGTTAGGAGAGTAGGATGATTGAATAATATTGCATCCGAGCAGTTTGTTTTCAGCTTATTGGTATGATCAGTAATAAAGACTCCATAAGCCCAATGGAAAGGCTACTTGAAGTTTTCTAGTTATTATTTGGAGTTTGCAAATAAAGGCTAGACATGGAAGTGGTCTTACTAAAAGTTGATGATGACCAGGGAGATAAAGGCATTGGTCAACAAGTTCTTAAAGTTTCATGATGAAACTTTATCCCCAGAAGGAGCCAATGTTATTCCTTGATTTTTCAAATGACTGATAAGAAAACATTTTCCCTTCCCTATCCTTTCCTAGCTTTATTCTATGCTCTGTTTCTTCTTCTATAGTTTTTGAAGTGCTTACATTATCCTTTTTTGGGTGTTTTTAACATGTATTTGTGTGATTAAGTATAGGATTAGACATTTTTTATAGCTCTCCATCAAATCATAAGTCCTTTCCCACTTTTAAATTTGAATTTAAATTAAAAGGAAAAGACGCTACAAGAATAACACTATTCTTGTAGTGCCAGGGTATTCATTATTCTGCATGCACCAACTTCATGAGAACGTGGAATATCATGCCCAAGATCTTTTCCTAAGAAGATACTTCCACCATTTTAATGATCAATATTAGGTCGTGGATGTGATAAGATATTCATTTGCAGAAATTGGGTTGTACTCCTCCATGTTTTCTTTGCGGGTTTGTTGAGTGTCATATAATCATTGCTGACAGATCAGACCCAAGTCTTCCACCATATTTTCTTCAGTCTATATAATTTTTGAAGGTGTAAAAGATTTTCTACAATGCTGCTGATTCATATGATCTAAAGGTGTTACTGTAACCAACCCTAGCAATTTCTAAGTTTCATAGATCGAGATCTCTGTGATGGTGCCTAAGAAGAGTGGGAAAATTTCTCGATTAGAACCCGAAGGTATAGAACTGCTTGAGGATTATCCAAAAATTTCACAAAACTTCAAATATGCAGGAGATAGAGGATGCAAAAAGGTTTCAAAAAAGGTTGATGCTTCAAACGGATGGGCAAAGCTGCATTTTGATGTAAAGATTAAAAAAGAAAGAACATATGGAAGTAGATCCCCAACCTCATGATAAGTTTCTAGTTCCTAAAGAGGAACCTGAAGACTTCAAAGAAATAAAGACAAATTTATTCATTGATCTGAATAAGTCTGCACCTGAGTAAATCTTTGAAAAATGTAAAAAATAAGAAGGGTAAAAATCAATACAGGCAATACTCTGTTTATTTCCTGTTTTAGTCCTTGTCTTCAAGAGAAGTTTATGAAACGATGGCAATGAATTCTTTGAAACAAAAAGAGGTTTTTTTGGGGAACAATCCCCTTAAAAAAACCTCTCTCTGTGTTTACACATATATCATAGTTTAATAGGTTCAGATATATCTTCCAGGCCTATTTTTCAGAGATTTCACAATAAATGATTTATTGTTTTAGTGACCAATTTTTGGTGAGGCTTCAAAGCATCTGGAGATGAAGTTTCCGAAAAAAGAAGAATATATTTTGTTGGGAATGACCCCTTCACAAAATCATCTCTCTGTTTTTACACATATATCACAGTTTGGGAGATACGAAGAGATTTTTGGACCCTATTTTTCAGGAATTTGCCAGATTTATTTTCCTAAAAAATCTCATGGACAATAGTTGATAACCCACTTCATCAATTCGACTTGAAGATAAGATCTTATCTCCTACTTGATTATTTGAAACAAGAAACTAAATATAAATGAGGAGGTTTTCAGGTCTATTTCTTTTGTATCTTGATAAATATGTATTTTTTCTACATAAACAGGGTAGAAGGAGAAGTGATAGAGGGGTGTTGTTGTTGTTTTGGGAATCAATTGTCCATTTTTAAGAACACTCTATTGTAAAGAAAACCATATATTTCAATTGGTACTAAATGCTAAAGGAAATATGTTGGTTAAATTTCTAATTCTTGTCTATTTTTCTATCGGTTTCCTACCTCAATGCATGTTAATCTTCTGCAATGCATATGATGTATCTTGTTTATGAGTAAGCCAATGAAAACTTGACTGATTGTTTGTTCATAATCAGATTTGCATTCAAGTATTTTTCTCTTGTGTCTTGAATGGTATTTAGGATCAAGTGTTTCATGTGTGAGTGGACAAATTGAAATCTTACATATTTCCCCTTTATTTATATTGATCTTGCCATCTGATCCATTAGATTAACTACCATTTACTAAGCCATTGAGATATGTTTTTTCTCTTGCATGTTTGAGACAGATTTTTCACATTATCCTTAACCCAACATTCAACCAGTTCAAAACCTAAATGCAAAATTTACCTATAAAACCATTGCAATAAATTGATGATGCCCTAGCTTGCCCTCTCATAGTCAAGTGCAACTTTAGGGACTAAAACCCCCAAATTATTTGAACTTGCATTCAATCATTAATGACATTTTCTTGCTAAAATCTTTTTCATTTCATAAAGGTTTTGCTTAAATATTTTGCTTTCAAATGTTTCTACTTCACATATTCTTTATGATTTTTTCTCATTACACACAATTAATGAAATTCTATATGAGTTACAATATTTGACAAGCTACAAATTTTTATATATTGTTGGTTTTAATTTTTATTAACATTTTTCACTTGAGAAATAAACCAATGTTCCAACAATGATTTATCATGATCTAAGAAATTCTACTTAGCCTGTCATAACTGCATATTACCATGATACCCACGATCCATAAAAGTTGTTTAATATTTGGTTGTGGCACGTCGGGCCTAATCTGGTCATCATAAGTTAAAATAAATTTAATGGAAAATTAAATCGGAGTCCTTTCAAACTACATACGAACAATCATCGTTTCTTAAAGTTCATTTATTCTCCTCCATGTATAGTGTTGATATGTATCACCATATTCGTGAATTATTACCTTAGGTCAAATCTTGTTTATGGTGCTTCTTCTTCGAAATAATATGTTTACTCAAAAATTGGAGCTCTATTTTCGTTTACTTGTAAGTGAGAGCATATTAGGATTTTATGAGGGTTTTCTGAACTGTAGTGTGCTAAACTGTTAAAATGGGAATGATTTCTGTAGTTGAACCCGGTGTCGAGCTTATTGAATCTCAGGAAGATTATTTTCCAACTTTTGAGAGGGTTGGTTGGTTAAAATTTTTGCGCATGTTCAATGGATACAATGCACAGGTCACCAAATATTTCGCATGAAGTTTCAATGGAGAACATGCTAAAATTGGGGATATAGAGTTAAATATATACGAAGAATTAATAGACAGAGTGACTAAATTACCAATAAAATGGGAATGCTAGTCTAAAACCAAAAGGGTGAAGGAGATTCCCTGGTCTGAAATCCTGGTTTCTCCCAAATGCAAATACGATTACAAAGGTATGCCCATATATTCAATTGAGGAAAAATGGCATTTTCGGTTAGGGGTTATTAAGGGTTTTATCACCTGTGAGGGAAGATATAGCCTTTTCTTTATTTATCACTTTTGACTTTTAATGGTCTTCACGGATTATGAATTGAACATGTCAGTTTTCTTGCTTAAAATCCTATCTAAGATGGCACATTTTTATTAGAGAAATAATATCAGTTCAAAAAGAAATGTCTTTCATCATGGTTTAGTGAAAATTATGATTGAATTTAAGTTAGAACAAAATGCAAATTCTTGGGAAAAGTTTGTGAAAAGAAATCATTTTCAGGAGAATTCTGAGGCAGATTTATAGTCTCACTTTTCTGAAGATGAAACCCCAAACCCTCTAGAAGAAATAGTCTTGGTTTACCCTCAAGTTTCCATTCTTTAGCAAAACATTGCAAGGGTTACTCGTAGTCAAGCTGTAAAATTGAGCCTTAGTCCAGAATCATGTGTTTTCAGTGAAGCACCTCAGTTTTCTTCTGAAGATTCCAAGAAGACCATGGTTTCCTCTCTTGAATTTGAGGGTGACCCACCTGTTGCCAAAAAGAACAATGATTTTATTAGTTTAGTCGATTTTTTGAACAAGAGGCAAGGAAGGAAAATATCCAGAATGCTCAAAAATAAGTCTAGAAAAATTCTAAAGCTAGTTCTCATGTCCAAGTTGAGGATGAAGAGTTGGTTACAAATCAAGAATTATCCTCCCCACAACAAAATTCTCCGTAGGAACCAATTGAAAATATCGTTGAAGAAAAAGAGAAGGAGAAAACTAAAATCGATTCCAATATGGAGGTTTCCTTCTCGAAGGACAAATACTATTCATTGGTTCCAGTGCTATAGGAAAACATAATTGATTTGGAATTAGAAAATCAAATTCTTAGGTTAGAAAATAAGGCTTTGATCGATAGCCAGAAGAGACAGGTTCCAGGTTCTAAACAAGATAAAAAGAAGGAAGCAATTGCCATTAAATCACCAAGAATTAATATTTTCCTTAATTCAAAATTTTAGACTTTTCTGAGTAACACTTAGTGATAAAATGTCTTAGTTATAGGTATGAGTTAAGTGTTTTTAGTTTAGTTTTTATTTTCGTCATTTCTGGTTAATAAAAGAGTAGCTACATAATTTAAAATTGTGTAGCAAATCTAATTTTTTTTTTTTATGTTTTATTAATTCCTTTCTTTTCATATTGTTTTTACAGGTGTAAAAGGGATGACCTAGAAGAACACAGGAAATAGGGAATTAGTTTCCAGGAAGAATTTTAAGATTGAACAGTGAGTATTTTGTTTTATTATTTCTTGTACTTAGTTAATTTAGTTTGGGAAATTAAACGATTTTGTTATTTTCCAATTCTAAATGGATAATTGTTTATGGTTATGGAAGTTAATTTCCATTTTTGAATTCCTTCAATATAAAACAGCGAAGGAAATGCAATTAGATGGGTTCAATTTTTTAAAACAGTAAATGAAACTTATTCACTATTGTACAAGTCTCTTTTTGGAAGCATTGTATTGAATCTTTTGTGACTTTGAATATATTAGCAATTGATATTCAACACTATTACTGGTATCTGAATGTTCATTTTTCAAATCAGAGTCTTATCTAGAGTATGTGTTGATGGAATCAAAATTTATTTAGTTGATTACTATTAATAAATTAAATCAATTTCATCATTTATTTGATATGTTATTTCAGTTATGAATATGTATATGAATTACTATTTTGATTATAACATTGTGCTAATTATTTAAACAGGTTTATTAATTCATTTTCAATGGTTTTATTCAGAAATGTGTTTTTGAATATCTACATCTTTAGAATATTGTTTATCTTAGTTTAATCCATATACTATTTGAATTAAATTAGACCTGGGCAATAGATTAGTTTAGTTTTATTTTTCTAAATAGATTTAGTTTGTCTCTTTTGAATTATTTCTTATTTTAACAGGAAAATGTAAAATCACCTCTTGCAGGAGTAATTTTAATTAGAATTGATTTTCTGTGTAGATATTTTTAAAACTGTATATATTTATATTTTAGTTTTTATTTGATAGAAGATATAATTTTTTGTGATTATTTAGAAAATGTATATTTTTTAATATTTAGTTTATTTTAGCATAGTTAAAGGTAACTCGACCTAATTCAGTCAGAGTCTCCATTTTAAACGGAAAGGGATCTAATTGGGATCTTGACTAGGCGAAATCCTAAATGTTGAACAATGGTCATATTTGACTATCAAGATTTTGGTGCTATAATGAGGGACATCTGACAACGAATGACCGACAAAAACAAAAACAAAAAGACCATTCAAGTAGATCAAATTCACCGACAATATCTTTTGCTACTGCACATTTAGAATCTCTAATTCAAATAACTGTAAGTGATATTTATTCTAGTTTTCTTAATTCTCCATAATTTCAACAAAGAAGACAACGAATAGAAGAGCTTATAAATCAAGGAGAAACTTCTCAAGAATATTATGATTCTATAGATTCTGTTATCCAAGAATTAGGTGTTCTTACAAGAGCACATAGACAGATGTTAGGTATCAAACCTATCCATTTCCAAAATCCTATTCAGATTAGAAAAACCATAGTTAAAACCATTGGAAATAATACTCCCTCAACTCCTCGTTTTCACACACCCTTACATATGTATCCTCCTCCATCTCCTCCTCATCAACCAAATACTATGGGTGGAGTATTGAGAACACCATGGAGAACTCTTGGAGCAGTCAATGTTCCTGGAAATCAACATGAGTTACCTAAAAATCCAGATAAATGGTTACCAAAATTTAATCCAGAATTAAAAAAAAAAAACTCTTGATGATCATATCAACAAATTTATGTTAGTTGTTAATCTAAGAGACGTTGAGCATGAAAAAATTGTATGTATACTTTTTCCATATACGTTCGAAGGAGAAGCTTCTACTTGGTATTTCTCATTACAAGCTAATCCCATTACTTATTGGGATACCTTTAAAGATGTATTCATTAAGAAATTTGTGGATGGTAAGTCTTCATCTATTTTATTAGTAGAATTATCCAAAATTAGAATGGTTCCTAAAGAGAAAATAAAAGATTTCAATCAAATATTCCTTAAACTTCTCAATAAAATGCATGAAACATCCAAACTTGGTTTAGACATTCAGATTGACTTTTATTCCTCTCCTTTACCAATTTTCATTGCTATGTTCGTTAAACGTGCAAGTAAGAATACTTTGACTAAAGCAATGTTGGAAGCTTTAGATGTAGAAAAGAAAATATCTAGTATTGCAAGTAAATCTCCAAGTGAAGATTCAAGATCTTCTATAACAACCAAGAAAGCAATTATCAAATAAGAGAGGAAATTTAAAGATGTTTTTGATATGGAAAATTTACAAAAAGTTATGAAAACATTAGCAAATGATATAGTTGATGTTAAAGGAAAACTAGATGAAGTTTCAAATAAACCATTTGATCCATTTTTCAAAAAGAATCCACAGATTCCACCTGGTGGCACTACTTTGGAAGGAGTTAATGTTGATGAGAAAGAAGGAGAGGATAATGAAGAAGTTAAAGATACTAATTTATTTTGGGATATTAATGGATTTTTTTATGAAGATGATACAAAAGAAT